>APFE030569414.1:201953-268438 GCA_000404065.3 Pinus taeda
GAATGGTGAAAGGATTACCATTGATAGAGAAACCGGACAGCCTATGTGAAGGTTGCATATTGGAGAAACAACATAGAGAAAGTTTTCCATCAGGTAAAAGCATAAGGGAAAAGGCACCCTTAGAGATCATCCACTCAAATTTATGTGGACCGATGCAAGCTGCATCATCAGCAGGCAACCAATATTTCCTAACATTTATTGATGACGTTACAAGAAAGACTTGGGTCTATTTTCTTAAAAACAAAAGTGAAGTGTTTGAAAAATTCCGAAATTTCAAAGCACTTGTGGAAAACCGAAGTGGGCTGCACATTAAAGTTTTGAGAACTGATAGAGGAGGTGAGTATATCTCCAAGGAATTCCTAAGATTTTGTAGGGAAAATGGAATTCATAAACAATTTACAGCAAGGTACACCCCACAGTAAAATGGAGTTGCTAAAAGGAAGAACAGGACCATCATGGATATGGCGAGGAGCATGTTGAAGGCAAAGCATTTTCCAAATGACTATTGGGCTGAAGCTGTAAATTGTGCAGCATATATTCTGAACAGGTGTCCTACAAAAGCAATGATGAATAGAGTGCCAGAAGAAGCATGGAGTGGGAGAAAGCAAGGAGTCACCCACATGAGAGTTTTTGGATTTGTGGTCTATGCACACATTCCAGATCAGCTAAGGAGGAAGTTGGACAGCAAAGGGGAGAAATGTCTTTTCATTGGATACAGTGAGGAATCCAAAGCCTACAGGTTGTATATCCCATCTACCAAGAAGTTTTTCATCAGCAGAGATGTTCAATTCATTGAAGAGGAAGCTTGGGATGGAAGCATAGAGAAAACAGTGAATGTTAAAAACTGTTTGTCTCATGATGAAGATGATGAGGAGGTGGCTGAAATGCATCCCCAAACAGCAGTGCCAACACAAGGACAACAAGGGACACCATTGAGGCTAAATGAGAGTGCTTCTCCAAGCACACCACAAGGAGGAAATTCAAGTGCGTCTTCAAGCACTTGCACACCAAATGAAAGAGGTAAGAAGTTTAGAAATCTAAGTGATATTTATGATGAAGGAATGAATTCCTTATTTGCCTTGTTTTGTCATGTTGATGATTCTATTCATTTCAAGGATGCAATTAAAGATAAGAAATGGATAGAAGCTATGGATGAGGAGATGAATGCCATAGAGAGAAACAAAACATGGTATTTGGTTGAGCTACCAAAAGATAAAGAAGTCATTGGAGTGAAATAGGTTTACAAGACCAAGAGCAATGCCGAAGGCAAGATAGAAAGGCACAAGGCAAGGCTGGTTGTCAAAGGGTACAAGCAGCAGTATGGGAGAGATTATGAGGAGACTTTTGCACCGGTTGCAAGAATGGAAACCGTGAGAGCAGTGTTGTCCATAGCAGCACAAAACAAATGGAAAGTCTACCAAATGGACGTGAAGTCAGCATTCCTAAATGGAGTGTTAAAGGAAGAGGTTTATGTTGAACAACCTCTAGGCTATGAGAAGAAAGGTGAAGAGCACAAAGTGTGCAAATTGAAGAAAGCTCTTTATGGGCTGAAGCAAGCGCCAAGAGCATGGTACAGCAGAATAGATTCATATCTATTGGATAATGAATTCGACAAGTGTGAAGGAGAACCCACCGTCTACATCAAAGAAAAAGATGGTAAAATTTTAATTTTTGTCTTGTATGTTGATGATGTTATTTTCACAGGTAATGATGATCAGCTCATTAAGAATTTTAAATCAGTCATGAAAGAGGAATTTGAAATGACTGACATGGGTTTCTTGAGATACTTCTTAGGCATAGAAGTAGATCAAAATGAAAAAGGAATTTTTATCTCACAGGCAAGATATGTAAATCAAGTATTGAGCAGATTTAACATGCAAGAATGCAAGGCAGCGATCACTCCCACAGTAATGGGATTAAAACTCAACAGAGAGGACAGCAGCAAGGATTTTGATCCTAGTTTGTACAAGAGTATTGTAGGCAGCCTTATGTATTTAACAGCAACTAGGCCTGATATTATGTATGCTGTTAGTTTAATTTCCAGATTCATGGAGAGGCCAAAGGAGGCACATTGGCAGGCAGCAAAAGGAATTTTGAGGTATGTCAAAGGTACCAAAATGTTTGGAATTTTATATAATGTCTCAGAACATTCAGATTTGGTTGGATACACAGATAGTGATTGGGCTGGAAGTGTTGATGATCAGAAGAGCACTTCCGGTTATGTTTTCCATATGGGTTCAGGAGCCATTTCATGGGCTTCTAAGAAGCAGTCCATTGTAGCATTGTCTACAGCAGAGGCTGAATATGTGGTAGCTACAGCAGCAGCATGTCAAGCAGTTTGGATGAGAAGGATGTTGAGGAGCTTAGGCCAAGAGCAGGCAAAAGCGACAGTGATTTTTTGTGACAATAGCTCAGCTATTGCATTGTCAAAGAATTCAGTGTTTCATAAGAGAACGAAACACATTGATACAAGGTTTCACTACATCAGAGAATTGGTGAACAATGGAGAAATTGTCCTAGAACATTCTAGGACTAAAGAACAGGTTGCAGACATCTTGACAAAGCCACTGGATCAGAAAAGCTTCGAATTTTTGAGGAAGTGTCTGGGTATGATCGAATGCCCAACAGTTGAAATTGAAATTAAAGGGGAGTGTTGAAAATGTAATTTCAACTGCACGAACAGTTGAACCGCGTAGCCGTACCCAACCCCGAAACCACAACAGTAAAAACCACAAACCAGCCGGTAAATATATCGCACCGCTTTTGCATAAAGGTAGTTTCCGTACACAAGAGCTCCTATACAACTTGGAGCTGACGCGTGGATGAGGCGTGACATCAACCTCTGACATTTATCGAAACGTAAATGTCGATTAAAAAGGGCCTTCCGATATTCATCTCCTTCGTCCGATGTGCTCCTCCATTCTTCGTCGTTGATTGCTCCAAGCTGCATACGGCCAACATTAAATATTGTGTGGAGTAAAGTTCGGTGAAAAAGACCTTCCGATATTCACCTCAGCCATTCGATTCGAGGATGGGAAATCAACGGTTGACATGCATATGAACCTGCATACAGGCAACATTAAAGGCTTAGCGTGGAGTAAAGTCAAAGTGCATTTTGACTATACCTCTATTAAAAGGCTTAGCGTGGAGTAAAGTCAAAGTGCATTTTGACTATACCTTTATTAAAAGAACTGTCATATGCGTAGGTGGATTATGGGCATAAATTAAATAATGGCATGGGCTATGGCATATAGTGTTAATTTTATTGTTTTTTTTAATTTTTTACGGCCGTAAGTTTGTTTTTTAATAGAACAAGTAAAAACATATGTGTGTTGACCATTTTTTTTTGTAAGTGCAAGAAATGTAAACGCACAGTAGTGCAGGAGCGAAAAAGGCGAATATGTGAATGAAGAAAACCAGGGGAGGTTTGTATCAAAACCATGAATTGTTTCACACAGCAGTGAAAAGGTAAAATAGTAAATCCTTGTAATCTTTGTTTTCACACAGCAGTGAATGTAAATGAAATTTTTACACACAGTGGTGTAAAATTTCAAAAGAGACAGAGTAATTTCTTTTTGTAATGTTTGGTGAGGATGAATATGTATGAGTGATTTTGTTTAATGAATAGAAATCTTTTATGGTGGTGCAATACTGTGTTCTTCAGTAAATTTTTTTTTAAAGCTTCCCTGTGCACAAAAGATCCTGCAGTAAAGGAAACAGAGCATTGCCTTTGTGTGTTTTATTTTTGTGTTTTTGGGATTTTACCTGAAAAATCCCCAACACCCTGTTTTGGAACTCGTTGATCGATGGTGGAATTGAATACATATTGGTAGATGTCATTATTTACATTGGAGATTTGGAACATGGGAAAGTGATCAGTGGAGCATGCTGGAGCGAGGGAGCAGGTAGCCACGGGAAAATCTTCGTAAATGGATGGAGTTGGAGCGTGTGAGCAGGTAGGCATGGGAAGATCTCCATAAATGGAAGTGTATGGGAGTAATGATAACGTTTTAAAAAAAACTAGAATGTCAAAAACACATTTTGAAAGGTTCAAAACCCATCCTGAAAAGCGACATTTGTTCTCAAATTAGAAAGAAAACATGACTAGCCATTAAAACTTAGACGTCTTAGGTTGTATAGATATTTAGCGAGAGTTGTTTTTCCTATTTCGCTCATTCTCGCGATCCCCACAATCATCGTGTTGCTGACATCGCTTTGTTTCAGAATTTCAGGTGATTCAAAGCCAAATGGTCGAGGCCAACTAGCTATTTGGAGACATATAATGATCCCCATTTAAATACATCTTTTAACACTTTTCCCATAATTTCCCCATAGTCACTGAAAATGGCATTCAGAACAGATATATTCACTCATTATGGCTAGAATTGAGAAAAGTAGATAAGAATTATATATATCAGTTAGATTCTGAAAGAAATGAAAAAATGTTGTATTCACCTTTCGTTCGGCTTGAACAATATGCCAAAAATATATGCGGCCTGGCAGAGGGTCTTCTTCCATTTTTCGATTTCTTCTGTGGAGACTCTCCCTTTTCTTCGGTGTTTATCAAAGACATTTTTATAATATCCACTCTCAATGTGACGAAGTTCTATAGGTTGAATACCACAGAACACCGGAATAACCTTCCTATTGTGCTTATGATATGATTTTAAAATCCAACAGAGTTCTTCTAAGCATAACCATGATTCAGCATGGCACTCAGAAAAGAAGATAATGTCAACATAGAAACTTTGAATGGCGGTGTGGATTTCATTTGAGATAGTATCTCCCATGTGAATCTCATTTTTATCGAGGAAGACACGAAGCCCGTGGAATTCCTCGCCGCCCCTGCTCGTTCTTCGGTGTTGATCAAAGACATTTTTATAATATCCACTCTCAATGTGACGAAGTTCTATAGGTTGAACACCACAGAACACCGGAATAACCTTCCTATTGTGCTTATGATATGATTTTAAAATCCAACAGAGTTCTTCTAGGCATAACCATTATTCAGCATGGCGCTCAAAAAAGAAGATAATGTGAACATAGACACTTTCAATGGCTGTGTGGATTTCATTTGAGATAGTATCTTCCATGTGAATCTCATTTTTATCGAGGAAGACACGAAGCCCGTGGAATTCCTCGCCGCCCCTGCTCGAAGTACGCCTCTGCAATCAAGAATGTTATGCAACAAATAAAAAATGATATGATCGCCCATGCCTGAGATCCTCCATCCACTAGGTTTCAGAACGCTTCCGCAGCACAGGCACGTGGTGAAGGCCAGGACAAGAGCCTGGCTCACTAGAAGAAACAGAAACACCAATGTCCGTAATGTAACAGAAACACCAATGTCCGTAATGTACACCCAGAAAGTTGTGTCGTCGTACTCATCAGGCGTCACAACTCCAGTTTTCCTCGCAGCTCCAGTTTTCCTCCTGCGATCTGCGGCCACTTCTCTCCTCCTGCCCTCTGTGGGCATTGTGAAGCCAAAAGTAATGAGATCGAAAATGAAGATGAATTTGGATGAAGATGCCTATTTTCTTAGTGCGTCTCGAATCTTATAACTAATTTTGGTAACTAATTTAATACGGTTTGTAACTGATTTAATAACAGTTGAATGAATAGAATGGCTAAAATTATTTTAATCATCTAACACCTAAAATAAAATAAAAGGCACACAAATGCACATGTAATTTGAGAAGAAAGTTTTTTAGAGGGAAATGCTTTACGACATAAATATATCATATATCAATTTAATATTCGGCATAGAAGGAATTACAAATATGCTTCATATTAGCTTGTAAAAAGTGTCTTTTATATTAGCTTGTAAAAAGTGTCTTTTAGTGCAATCAACATGTATGTTATTACAATTAAATTTTAAAAATAATTTATTCAATTTCTAAACTCATCCACATTATAATAAAAAACCTATATATGAAATATTTTGTGACCCACCTATATACCATTGCATGGTCGACTTTCTTAACTATTTCAATAAATTTCTTATCTCAAGGTTCAATTAAAAAATTCAAATATGATTGAAAGAAGTTATATTCAATTTTAAAAGATGACATATAAACAATAAATAAGTTTTATTCAATATTGTTTCTTTTTAGGTTACCTACAAGAGCTTAGCCATAACATGATATAAGTCAATCGTATTGGAATTTCATATAATTCAAAAAGAAATATATGATAACATCTCTATAATTTTATATAATGTTATCAAATTTCCTAAATTTGCTTACCTATTCAATTATTTCAATGATTTCCTTATGATTGAATTGTTTTATTTAAATTTGAAAAGATGTGGAGATGTAAAAGTTACAAATAAGTTTTATTTGATTTTATGTCGTTTCCGGTCATCTAGAAAACCTTATTTGTAACATGATATGTGTATGTGTGTGTGTATATGTGTGTGTGTGTGCGTGTTCTATTTGTTTCACTTTTTACAATCCAATATGAATCATGGAAATTAGAAAAATAAGAATGTAGTTAATTATGAATAGTGTTCTATTTGTTTCACTTTTTACAATCCAATATGAATCATGGAAATTACAAAAATAAGAATGTAGTTAATTATGAATAGTTTACAGCTTGAATAAGAAAACATTTCAATTAAGTCAACATTTTATTTGAGATGAAAATTCAAGTATTTTATTTATGGTTTAACTATTGTAACATAGAAAGCAATGCACATCATCAATTTTTTTACATTTCTAGTGAAATCAATGCACACTGTTAATCTAATTACCTTAGAATTATTGTACACTATACATGTAGTTACATAAAATAAAAAATCAACATATTTACTGAAATGAATGCATCTAATGAAAGAAACCAAATAGGATTAGAAATCAACATCTACACTAAAATCAATGTATCTAGTGCTAGAAAACAAGTATGATTAGGAATCAACATCCACACTAAAATCAATTCATCTAATGCAAGCAATCAAACAATTATATTAGAAATTAACATGTTTGATAAAATAAATTCATCGAATTCAAACAATCAAATATAATTAGAAATCAACATCTACACAGAAATCAATGCATATAGTGCAAGAAATCAAATATAATTAGAAATCAATGTCTACAGCAAAATCAATAGATCTCGTGCAAACAATCTTCTTCCCTTTCTCTCCCCCCTCCATCCATATCGATATATCCCTCCATCTCTCCTCCTTTGTCTCTCTATCTTACCCCCCCAATAGCACACACTTTCTCTCTTCATATCTATCTATCTCTCCCTCCGTCCCTCCCTCTATCTCTCTCTTCTTCCCTCTCCCCCCTTCAATCTATACCTCTATCTCCCTTTGTCTCTCCTTCTTTGTCTCTATATATCACCCTGCAAACATACACATTATTTGTCCATATCTATTTATATCTCTCTTCCTATCCCTCTCACTCTCTCTCTGTTCCCCTTCTCTCTCTCTCTGGTCCCTGTGTCTCCCCTTCTATCTCTCTCCCCTCCTACTCTCCTCTCTCCCTTTCTCTTTCCACATTTCTCTCTCTATGTCTTTATTCTTACCTCAACCTCTCCCCCCTCGAACTTCATCTCTCCTTCTCCTTCTCAATTCCTCTCTCTCCATCTCTCCTTGGGCACACCCTCTCTCTCTCCAAATTTAACTATGTGTATTTCTTTTTCCCTCCCTATATTTTCCTCCAACTCCTTCTCTCTCTCTCTCTCTTTCTCCTCCACTCTCTCCTCCTCTCCCTCTCTCCATATTTATACCTACCTCTCTCTCCTACCCTTCTCTATTTTTTCGCTCCTCTTCTCTCTCCCTCACTTTATCTCCATCTCTCCCTTTCCACTCTCTCTATGTTTCTACCTCTCTATCACTCTATGGTATTTTTTTATTACATCCCATATATATTTGGAGTGTAATATACATTCTAATATATTAACATATATTATATATCAAAACAATTTATATTATATTAAAGTTAATATTAACATTAAATTTGATATTTTATTAATCAAATTTAATAAATTTAATATAATATTTATTTAATATTAATATTATATTTAATGAGCTTTTTACATGACATAATAACAAAAATTATAATAAAATATGGGAATTTAATGTGGTGAAAACATTAATTTTAATTTGGAATTTAATGTGGTAGAAACTTTTAGGGCAACGTAAATTTATGATCCATTCAAATTGAAGGTACATATTAAGGTATATTTTGAGCAGAGACATACATATTTACACATTGCCCCCATACTGGGTTGTAGAATCAACCTCTTGGCGCAATAACATAAAAAAATTGTAATGTTGTTCATAACTTAGATCAAGTTGCATTTTAATTTTTAGTAAAATAGTATCATATCAGCTTGGCTAAAGCATTAATAGATTAAATTTTATATCTTTCTTAGATCTAAAATCTAAATTATGGGATAATAGGATTCACATAAGAATCTCAAAAAAAATATTTTTATAGAGGTTCAATCAAGCCCTTGGTTAACCATGTAAATGGATCGATATGTGGTTTAATAAACTCTTGATTGAGATATTTGAATTTAAAATTTAAGTGATCGATCAAACTTTTGATTTCCTAAAAGCCACATTTTAGCACCCCTTTTGCATATTTCTCTGCAACACCATTTTGTATCCTAGTGGGCTTAGGGAAAGATTTCTCCTTAGGTGGTAGAGTTGATCATGTTTGATTCATGAAGGAATACTCTATCCAACAACAAATGAGTTTGACATTTTCGAATTGATATGATATTTTTCATATTATTTATTTCCACCATTTAGTTTGAATTTTTTTTGGAAAGTTTCAAAAAGGCTAAATAAAAAATCAATAACATAAAATATACATATCGAAAAAAATTCAAAAAATACCACTATATTCATTTACAAGTCCTCCTAAAAAGGGTACTCTCATTGCTTCAGTTTAGTTAAATATTTGAGAAAAAAATTTTACGCAAACACATGTGTCTGCAAAATGCAATTGAAGTATTACTTTGCAAACTTCGAAAAATAATAAAAAATATAATTTTGAATAAAAAAATAATTTTTTAATATTGGAAGAAACATATTTCGTTCGTGTAGATCATATATATATATATTATATAATAATAATATAAAATGAACACATTTGGACTAGTAATGCTACACGAACACCACATAGCTCTTAAGATGTGGCGACATGTTTTTCAAGGAGAAACATTTCATTTAATGGAAAATTGACATATTATAAGACGCTAATATCTTTTTGAAAAAAATATTATTAAGACAACAACATAATTCTCCACAAATTTCCTTTTTACTCCAAATCAAATCCACAATTCTTGTATGAAACTTGAGTGATTCAATTCGATAAAAGAGTAAAATTTGGAAATTTCATTGCCACATTTGGACCAAAAGTGTAACACATATTCATGCATTCACCCTTAAATGATATGTTACTAGCATACATTTCTTACCCATTAGGTAATGTCCCCACATCTTAAGGGCATGAATAATTATTTCCAATTCCAAGTCATAGATAGCATAACTTTTTTCATGTTCCTTAAATTTTCTAAATTCATTACCTACCACGTTTCCTTCTTGCATTAATAGTCCTTCAAGACCCTTCAAACATGCATTAGTACACACAATAAAATCTATATTTGGATCTTTTATTTTTAGTATTGTGGCTAATATTAATAGATATTTCTGTTTTTCAAAACATTCCTTGCATATTTGCGTTCATTAAAATTTAACTCCCTTCTTTTGCAAGGAAGTTATGGGATATGCTATCCTTGAAAAGCCTTGTATAAATCTATGGTAATACCCAACAATTCCCACGAACAACCTTATTTCTTCAACATCCTTCAGGACTGTCCAATTGAGTATAATTATCACTTTCTTAGGGTCCACAACTATGCCCTATTTGGATATGACATGACCGAGATATTGCATATTGTTCTTGTAAAATTTGCACTTGAAAAATTTAACATATAGCTGATGTTCACATAGGGTCTATTGAGAGATCAATGATTATAGGAATTAGGGTTTGATTTCTCTTTCTTGATAATTACTTGTGAGTTATCTTGGCTTATTTTACATATTTCCTAGTTTATCTCTCATTAAGAAATTACCAAAATAATTTTTTATGGATACCACAAGAACAACAGACACAAGATGTAGGCACTCAGCTAGGGGAAAACACCTCCAAAGGGAAAAACCAGTCCAACTCTTCCACTAGCATATTAAAATGAATATGAGACAATCCAAGACTCTTTAGACCTAGAAAAAGAACTTCTCCAGTCACCAAGTAATCACTTTCTTCCAATAGATGATCATTGTCAATGTCTCTAAGCAACAACTTTTTAGTAGCAACTACAATCAATAATTTCAACCCCTAGCTATAGATTTTCATCCCTGAGCTATAGAAGTTTGGACCCATAGTAGATTCAAAACTTTGTCCTTAACTATAACCTAAAAACTTCACACGTATGAGATAAAGATTGCCTAAAAACTTGATTTAGGTCTTCCCAGCTTCTTGCTTCCTTCTCAAGCTACTTCTCTCTCTTTTTATGCTGCTCTTTCTTGTAGATCAAAGTTGTTGAGGGAGTGCTCCAAATAAGTTGAGCTACCTCTCTATATATATAATTTGTGCTAGGTCGATTTCCCCTAATGTAGACCGACTTCATGGGGACAAGGCTGACTTTGTGTGGAGGTAACAAATAACCTTTTTGACCCAAAAATAATTCTTTTTACATGATACAAAACCCCAAGAAGGATATAATAAAATTAAAATGACTCTACTGACTCAAGGTAAAACCGAGGAGCCTTAAATGGACACTTTGACCTAGAAAATATTGACCCAATCATCAAACCCATGCTTTAATAAGTCATTTTATTTAATAATAAAATTTCATTTGAAAAATATAATTATGAATACCAACACTAGTTACATTCTTCAACACTCTCTCTTAACTAGGGATGAATTCATAACTATAAACACATAAAAGTACATGGAAGATCTCAAAATGATATGAACTACGTAGAGTTCTAGCACACGTAGTGCTAGGGAATAGATACCTAACCAGGGTACTCTAGTTCTGTGGGAGTAAGGTGAACTCAAGATTTAGCCTCTCTAGTTAGCATCAGGATTTTAAGCTCTATCACTAACCCATGGATCTAGGTGTGTATTCAAGTTTAGATCTCCATGACCAATAACATCCTCACTACTTCGGGATCTAGACATCAACACATAGGTTGACCAGATGTCCTCCCAAGAATCTTGTTATCACAAGATGATTCATATCTCATTATGAAATAAATATGTAACATCAACCGATCCAATCATGCTTATTAAATATTCAAAATTCTTATTTTGAAAATATTTGATCAATACATCAGCTACATGTTCATTTGTTAGAATATATTGTAGCTTCACAACCATATCTTGTACCAAACTCCTAATGTAATGGTAATTATTATTGATATGCTTCATCCTGGCATGGAATATGGGATCCTCAGATGGTTTTCTTCATTATCAAAATTTATCACTGTAGGATCTAGAGGTTTTCCAAACAAATCTAACAAGAGTTTTCTTAACCAAACAACTTATTTTCCTACTTCACATGAAACAACATATTATGATTCAACACTACTTAATGTAACATTATCTTGTTTTCTACTCATTCGTGAAATCATTGTACATCCCAAAATGAAACAACTATTGGTAGTGCCTCTTCCATCAGTCTCACTAAAACCCGAGTCACAATCATTTAAAATTATTAACTTAACTTCCTTTCCATCATAATTCATGCAAATCTGAATTGTACCACGTAGGTATCTCAAGATATGTTTTGTAGCTACCCAATGGTCATGGTGAAACTCCAACTAAAATTGGCTAGGAACATTTACGTCAAAGCATATATCAGGTCTCATATTCACCGAGTACATCAAGGAGCCCACCAACTTATGATAGCTTGTAGGATTGGCGAGACTAGAGTTAGAACCTCTCAACTTCTTGAGATTTGTGATCATGGGAGTAGTCATCAACTTGGAATCCATCATACCAAAAATTTCTAACATCTTCATTATGTACTTACCTTGACCACCATATATCGAACCAGGTTTCTGCTGCACTTTCGAGGCCAAGTAATAGTTCATGAGTACCAAATATTTCATTCCAAATTTTGTTGCCATCATTTTCTTGCATTCTTGAATTTTTCACTCCACACCTGTAATAAACAAATCATCCACATATAGTAGTATAGTGATCGGTTCATTATTAACTATATTTATGTAGAGGTTTTCATCGGAAAACGTTTTGGTAAACCCAATCCTTAAGAGGTATGCATCCATTATTGCATACCGAGCCCTAGGAGCTTGTTTCAAGCTATATAGATATTTCTTGAGTGTGCAAAAATGTGTATCCCTTATATTTATCTCAAAGCCTTCAAGTTGTTCAATATATACCTCTTCATCAATGGTCCCATTTATAAATGTTGTTCTTACATCCATTTGATGGATATTCCATCCCATAGTAGCAGTAAGTGAAACCAAATATCGAATGGTAGTATACCTAGCAGTAGGAGCAAACGTTTCCTTATAATTTATTCCTTCCTTTTGTGAGAAACACCTTGCAACAAATATGGCTTTTTACTTGTCTATTCTTGCATCAATGACATGCCTTAGTTTGAAAATCCATTTGGAAGTAACAATTGATTTTTCATTAGTTCTAGGAAGGATTTTCCAAATCCCATTCTTCATGATGGATTGATATTCTTCCCACATCACTTTCTTCCATTCTTCTTGATGAGAATATTTTTCAAAGGTAGTTGGTTCTTCTTTGATTAAATTCATCATACATGTGCATATCCTGAATATCTCTTCGGTCTTTTTCCTTCTTTGAAAGTTCCTTTAGGTGCTCCATTTCCTTGAACATATTGTAGGGTAGGTTTTAACCAATTTGACCACTTCTTTGTTTCAGGAATGATTATAGGTTCAATACACTCACTTAGTCTTTCTTCTTCTTCTTCTTGGTTTGTAGGTACCTTGCCATGATACTTTTCTTCTTCAAATATTTTTAGATCTTCTTCATCAGATTTGACTAGTATATCCTTGGATCTTTTGTAGGCATAATTTCCATCAAATATAACATCCCCATTAGCTTTGATTTTTCTTCCTTCCTTGATGTAGATTCGATAAGCCTTTGATGAAAAGATATAACCAATGAATATACCTTTTATACTTGTAGAGTCTAACTTCTTTCAATTGTCTCTGGGAACATGGATGTATGTGGGACAACCAAAGATTCAAGTATGGTCTACCCATGGTTTCTTCCCAATGAATGCTTGT
This sequence comes from Pinus taeda, assembly GCA_000404065.3. Classification (NCBI taxonomy): domain Eukaryota; kingdom Viridiplantae; phylum Streptophyta; class Pinopsida; order Pinales; family Pinaceae; genus Pinus; species Pinus taeda. The sequence goes on from APFE030569414.1 coordinate 215,263, forward strand.
ATCGGTGTCATATTATCAAATATTCTATGTTAATTCTATTGTCATGGTTTCTTCTCCCCATAGAAATTTTGTTAGATCTTTGATCAAATATCATAGTCCTTATGCATTCTTCAATGGTTCTATTCTTTATTTCTGCTACTCCATTCTGCTCGGGGTTGTAGGGAACAATGAGCTCCCTATTTATACTTGCTTCTTTACAATGTGAAATCATTTCTTTTTAATTTTATTCCCCTCCATTATCATATCTCAAAGTATGTATATTTATTTTAGTTAAGTTCTCAACTTTGGATCTAAATTCCTCGAAATTTTCAAACACTTCATCTTTTTTCTTGAGAAGATAAAGCCATGTCTTTCTATAGTGATCATCAGTGAAGGTCACATAATAAATATGACCTCCAATATATTTATTAGACATTGACCCACACACATCAATATGAATGAGGTATAATATTTCTTTAGATCTGGTATCATTGGGTGTAAAATGTTTCCCATTATTCTTTCTAAAAGCACATCCCTTGCATACTCCATGATCTTCCTTGATTTTGGTATGCCTTTTACAATTTTTCGAAGAGAGGGTATTATCTTGTAATGAATATGCCCATATCTTATATGCCTATGTTAGATAGGGTTGATCTCCCTGTGAACTAGGGCTTGAGGATATGGTTTTATAACTCTATATAGTCTTCCTTCATGAACTCCAATAACCTTTACATTTCAAATACTTGAATCCTTTCCCCAAAAAAAAAACCACCATCTACAAAAGAAACCCTATCTCCTTTATCTTCCAAATAGGAAATGGAAAGTAAATTCTTTTTCAAACATGGGACATAAAGGATGTTGTGGAGGTGTAGCTCTGCTCCACTTTCCACTTTCCATCTTCAATGATGTAGATCCAACACCCTTGACTACATAATTGTTTTTGTATTCTAACTCCACTACATGTGATGAATTTCTCCACATTATCCCATCATATTTCTTGAGGCTCCACTATCACTGATCCATGCATTTTCATCATCAAGTCTACTTGTAAGTGAAACCAAGAATCCTTCACTCTTGACTCTCCTAGTTAGAATGTAGATGATTCTTCCAATCCAACTTCATGCAATTCTCAAGATATTGACTTCCATATTCAAATAACTTGCCATAGAGGGAGTAGCCTTTCCTTGCAAATGATAGCCAACAAAGTGATCTTCAACTTTCGTTGACCTTAACTCTGATACCAATTTCAATGCTTATAGGAATTAGGGTTTGATTCGTCCTTTTTAATAATTACTTGTGAGTTATGTTGGTTTCTTTTACTTATTTATTACTTTATCTTTCATCAAACAATTACCAAATTAAATTTATATGAATATCAAAAGAAAAAGAGACACAAGATGTAAGCACTCATCTAAGGAAAAACCCCTCCAAGGGGAAAACCCATTCCAACTCTTCCATTAGTATGTTTAAGAATTTGTATAAAGGCTACAATTTATTGATTTACAAGGATCACTAGTGACAAATTGTCACCATAATCTACTCAGTAAAGAACATAACACTATGGTAGGATATCGGGGAGGTTAATACTCAACCTAGCCTTGCATAGTGTCCTATACAACCTGAAACATATGTAGAAAAAGATATGTAATACTAGAAGCGCAAACATGTTAACAAGTTCTGTCATAAAACTGAAGCCAGAAACTTTCAATATTAATCTTTCTAATAGGAAGCCTTACAAACAAATTATGGTGTTTTTGGCATCAAAATACGACCCTTTTACATTACAAATGGAACAAATGGAACAATATACGGGAAAGCCAATCTTCAAAACTATTACAATATTCCTGTAATAAAAATATAAACAATGCACTAAAAACAAATAGAAACGTTAAGATAGCTGCAAGAAACCTTTTACATTACAAATGGAACAATATATGGGAAAACCAATCTTCAAAACTACTACAATATTCCTAGAATAAAAATATAAACAATGCACTAACCACAAATAAAAATGTTAAAATAGCTGCAAAAAATCTGGAGCTGTTTGCAAGAAATCATAAAATGATAGAGAGTCTTCCGCCTGCAAATCTAGAAATTGGTTCACTGATGCTGATTCTTGGCCTCAAATATCGAATGGTTGAAGTTATTGAAACTATTCGCTGGAAATTTTCCAAGTACCCTTTGAAAGAGGGTCAATTCTGGCACTTTTGTTAAACAATTATCTCTTTATTCCTTTGAGGGAAGAGTTTATTCTTCACCACCTATTAACCTTCAATTCTTATTTTCTTAAGAAACATTTTGAATGTTTCCATCCAAAGAATCACTTGTAAATAATTCTAGCTAGAAAATAACAAACAAATTTTAACAATTAATATTCAATCATCAATATTTCTGAATGTGTAAAAGTTTCCTAAATAAAGCTCCTTGATTCCATTTGATTGCTTGAAATCTTAAATTCTCAAATTCATACCTTAGATGGGAAAAAATGTTGTCAACTGCCTGGAATAATCTCTTAAAATCTGAAAGTAACTTCTTGGGTTTCTAAATTCTTCCTTTGCTGCCAGACTTTTTTGCAAAATATTCTGATAACAATAATCAGCAAAATAATGGAATCACTACTTAAACTTTAAACCTCTTCTTCAATGGACCGATTCTCCACTTCTGCTACACAACCAAAAATCCAATATCATTAGATTTAGAAATAAGAATCCTCTAGAAAAGCGAGCAACACATTTAATCATTTTTTAATATCTAATGTCAATTCAGGATGATTTCCCTTTAATACAACTGAAACTAGTATCATGGTTACACCACTTTCTTTGACTGAGCTGTTCAAATATATTCTTCCTTTTATACGAAGGTTATAAGAGTTTTCGTAACATTCGAGATCTGGTCCATGTATATAATGATCTGCTTAGGCTCTCCAGCCTCAACTGGCTTTTCCTTTAATAATGAATGTTAGGACTGAAGAGAAAAGTGCCTTCAATTCATTATTTTTTTGATGTTGAAGCTTCCAAGATCCAAAGCACTACAGATTAAAAAACTAGTCCTTATCATTAACATTCCTTGCACAGTTCCACGAAATCCATAAGCACCCTCACTTGCTCATCCTTTTCAATAAATGCGGGAAAAAGAAGTAAATTGGTTACTGGATGATATTGATATTAGGAATTGCATGGCTCCTTCCATTACATATCCATAGCTTGGTTGTGGCTCAGCTCCTTGCGCAATTGTCTAATTGTCATATTTGATAAAGCTGTAAAACTGGATTCTTGCAAAATACCTTCATATGATCATGGTTTCATGGTTTCTTTAGACAACATTTTTGACAACTTTTATAGAAAAGGATTCACTAAAATGTCGTTTATCACTGTAACTTTCTTCTCACCATCACCAAATAGGAAATCCTTTGTAGAAGATGACTGGAAGCCTGTAAAAGTTTTAGATACTTTTGCAATAGCAATTTTAGATAGTTTATTTCTTGAAAACTGATCATGTAGTACAGAGACTCTATTCAAAATACCAAGATGGTACCCAAACCAGATAGCTTCCAAACATGCTGCAAAAATATGTGGAAATTACAACTCCAAAATATGTTGTATGCTTTAGAAAGGATATAATATGAAGATTCACCAGTTTCGCGTCCTCTTTGTTTGATTTCAAATCAGGCAATGGAAATGCACAACAAATTCAGTACTGCATGCAAAATAAATATTTTTCGAGATTGTAGCCTGTAGGATTAATTCTACAGTTAAGCGTACATTTTTAGTACATGCTTCTAGTATGAGCCTCAAGTGGAAGACTATGCACCAAGAATAGCAATGAAATGAAAACACTCATCCTTTTAAAAATGAAACAGTCGAAGTCATTTCTGAAGCTTAATTAACTTCCGCACAAGTAATGGAAACTTTATCACCATCTTTGGTAGCTTGAACCAATTTTTCCTCAACCTCGGCTAGCTGCTCCATCTAGACTTTGCATTTGCATTCATTTCACTTTGTGCACCATATATCTATTGATACATCCTGTTATGTCTACTTGCAATAGCTTTTAGAGTGAAAAAATATTTTTTTATTAAATTCTCATCTAATCTAACTGGTTGGTCCCAATAAATCAACTTTGGCAATATTGTCAGATGATAGATTAGTAACTAGAAAAATAGTTTCCTCATTGTGATTCACCATATATATTTTTTGACATTTCAACTTAAGTGCTTTCTTCTCATGACTTTGTTTGAAAATTTTCTATTGTTCCGAAATTTCTTTCTCGAATTTTTTTAATATTGTCTTTGCAAACAACCCTCCAAAAATTTGGCATGAACTCTAGGATGGTGTTTCTCTATGAACATTTGAGTCAACCAGAACGAAACAAATTATACACATTATTTATCTTCTTTCTCACTAATTCAACTACATACCTGTAAATAAACCATTACACGCATATTTTCTACAATAAGACTATTTTTGGACTCCTCGGGAGCATTGGATTCTCTGCAATCTATTTAAGAACAATCTTAACTCTTTCATGGGTCTAAAAACTGAGTAGGTATAGAAAAACATATGCCTCTTCTTTTGTCAACTGAAATTTACCAGTTTTCATAATTCAATTGGTATTGGTAAAAACATGGTTAAGATCATATATCTGCCCAGTAATAACTAAACTAGTTTTCTACTTTGTCACTATTTATAAATTGATGCAACATTGTTATAGCTCAGGCCCTTTGATCCTAAATGTAAACGATCAACCAAGACTTGCCATTTCTCCATCACGAAAATTGACAAATATACACTTGGAATAACACAATGGCCACTTAGAAAATGTGTTGCCATGTTTATCCCTATGCCATCACTAAAAACAGAGATGGATTGTGGGAGGAGTCCCCGGTGGCAACTAGTTTTCGATGAGGTGGTGTCGTAATTCTCCACAGAACACCATGTGTAAAGAAGCGGTTTTAAAAATTAGCCGATTGCAAACCGCTACTCTCCATTAAACTTCATAGATTAAACGTGTCGTGCATTTAAACCAGAGCCATCGATTTATTAGCTCCAGTCTATATCATTCAAAGTTTCATCGACTTCATTCTTACAAGAGGTCTTCATGGAAAATGCCATTTCTGAAGTGTTGAAGCAGCAAGAACACTGTGGAGAGCTTAAATAGATTTGTATCTTTATATCTAATTTAATAAGTGCTCGATCCTTGTCCCAATGACCTACATTGACCACGCAATTTCCTCTAACGCATCGTCCAATATATATATATATCCCTCTTCCTTTGGCATTTGGTCTTTATAAACCTTGTTGTGCGTGTTTTCTATACAACAATATATCCTCTAGAAAATGAATGGATCAAAATTCACTTAACATTTGTTGTAGGTGCTCTCTGGACATCTGGAATTTATCTTTTGACGACTTATTGCTGGCGTTAAACTTCATTTGTTGGCGTATGTTCTCCTTTGTTTTGTGTTGGAAAATATCCCATATGGAATAAGCTAAAGTATTTTTAGCTTTTTTATATAAACCATCCATTTGATATGTATGTTATAGAATGACATTATTCCTTGTGGGATAGGCATTTAATATTTTGGACTTTGACCTCAAATTTTAGCCTGAAACCAATATTTAAATTTTTGTAATATTTTTTTGGACAAGAAAATGTTACAACATAAGCATAGAAAATTTTAGGGGCGAATCTTAATCCAATAGTGAAATTTAAGTGGTTTTATATTTTGGAGGGATGATTTTTTATAATACACCCATTTTTTATAGTTAGCCCAGCATTCATTTAAAAAAGAATTATTTATTACATTTTAGCCATTAAAAACAGGCGGATAAACAGTGCAAAGCCCGATTCCCCTAGTTTGGGAAGTTGGATTTGCTTGCAATCGCCTGATTTCCTCGGTTGAAGGTTGGATTTGGTTTCAATCACCCTAATTTTCTGGTTTGCAAATTGAGGGTAGGGTTGAATTCGGCGCATTTGCCTATATAAATTTTATAGTCTCCATTTGTGAGTTTTACAAGGTCATGACTCATTTAGCAAGAGACTTAGAGTCCATTGATGCTCACCGTGCATTGTTTTCAAGCCTTTGTTTTAGCACCAATAGCTATAGTTGATGTAGCCGCAGAGGTAGAGGCAGTGCCAATAATTACAGAGGGAGAGGCTTCACCAATAGCACCAGGGTAGTGGGGTTATCACATCTCCATTTGTGCACGTTGTGACTCATTTTTGAGTCTTCGTTGCAGCACCAATACCTATAATTTGTCAGTCGATATAGTGTAAGTAATCGCAGAGTCAAATGCTTCACCAATAGCACCTAGGTAGTGGGTTATGCTTATGATTTTCTCTTTCCCTAGATGGGATTGAGGTTGTGGATAAGAGTGAGCGAATTCATTATTGTGGCAGGTTTCTTATGACATTGTTTCCTTTCAATTGGCCTCTCATTTTCACCCAACTTACCAATATCAATCTCCATTCATGCAGGTATTTCCGAGCCCTTGTACTCGGTTAATTTTTTGTGGAAGAGATTCATTTTGTTAAGTAATTACTATTGACTAATAAGGTTAGGAGATAAGCAGGAGTACCCCTAGTGAGGGAAGTTGTAATTATTTTTTTTAATTTAAGAAAAAATTATATTTTTAATAAATAAGCTTGCAATCGTAAGCCTATAGTATCAGGTGTGGGTTTGTTGGTAGAAAAGAACATAAATGTGTCCCTTGTTGCCTGTAATTTATTCACCAAAAGTTAAAACTCATAGGATTTTTCATTTTTTTCTGCCTCACCCATAGCCCTCATTACTTGTTGGCCTTTGATGTTGATTTCGGGACTTAGGATTTGATGGAGGTTACCATGCTCCCTGTGGTTTGCCCGCATATACTGGAGCACGAGGGGTCTAGCCCCTATGAGTCTTCTCTTTGCTTACTCAAGAACTAACTAAAATGGCTTCATAGAGGATGGGTTTACAACTTTGAGAAAACAAGCTTCAGTCTTTTGATTTATAGATAATGGTGGACCTTAAAAAATATATATGTTCTTTTACCATTTTCCATACTGTTAGTTCAACAACCTAGTTATATAACCTAGGTCTTCAACAAATCCTAGCATACATCATTTACTCGACAAGGTCTTCTCAAATCTTATTAACATGTCATCAAATATAGACCCTAAGATATATTGACTCCTAAACAAACTCTGAATCTCAATAATATATTTTATTCAAGGTGCAATATGCCAGATGAAGGTATTATAGTCCTGTCAAACTGAAGCCCCTACATCCTCAAGATGCACCCTGATTGTCATACATAATCATACTAATAGTAACTGAAGATGCCTTCCCAGGATTTCAAAGAAATTGCTTTAATATTCTATATAGATGTAGGCATATGGAAAATACTTTGAAAACCTTGGTAGATTTTCTTAAGCTATCAAACAAGCCTTCGAACTTCTGATCAATAAGTCTTCCATCTTTCATCTTCTACCACATGCATCTTTCGATATGATTTATCAACGTTGTAAATGAGATATACAGAATTTTGACAAATCTTTCTCAAAGTCAAATCATATGCAACACCAAGAACATTCACTCTCAACCTTGATATGCATTATAATACCCTGCAATCATTATTTCACAACTGTTTACTTAGTAGTACTAACTCATGTATAGTGATTCTGATACATCTCAATGTCAAGTCTTCCACAATTCCAAACCTTTACAAAAGGCATACAACACCTACTCTCAACAAATGTAGCTATCTGAAAGTGTTGTCAATAGAATATCTAGAGAAGAAATTGAAGTGACCTTTCGAGCTATTACTTTACAGAGTGACTTCATATTTTAATCTCGAGGAGGGATATAGCAAGATTCAATAGTATTAAGCCACCAATAAGTTATGGATGATCAAGTTAACAATGTAATCATCATAGTGTTCCAAGGGCGGCATCCACAAGATGAAAATATTTTGACAGACTGCCTCAGCTTACATTCTTCATATTTGAGCCACAAAGGTATTTCAACTAATAGAATTAGATCTTCAAATACTGACACATTGCAAGGGTGTGATCAACTTAAACCTTATATGATTTTATGAACACTTCTGTCATTTATCATCACCCTTAGGATTGTGCCATTTATATTTACATCATATACCAGCAACTATAGGCTTTACTGTCCTAAAGAGTTAACCTTGTCAACATTACTTCTATGCAAGGTTCTTTTCAGATTATAACCCATATCTAGGAGATATATCACAACTACTAATTCGAGGGCACTCTGATAAAGCTATATTATAGGAGCAAGTTGTCTTTGACTATATTGTAGTTCATACTACTTCAAATAATAATAATAGGTACGAGGTTGATTACTACTAACTTAATGCCATCTGAATTATGTTATACTACGAGGTTACAGTAGTAAAAATAGGTTATAGTTCATAATTGTAATCATTGTTATGGGATTTGTGGAGTATCATTATCCATGTGCCATATCTTCTGCATCATATAATGTCCAACATGGAGTTTGAACAAACTATTTAGCATATCAAGCTCCTGTGTAGACATAATGAGTCACTATCATGCCACTAGAGAGATATGCAGAGATTCCTATCAACACCAAGTAGGCCAGAGCTTATATAATGTGAATCATAAAATGTGATTCACAGGAACAATGCAGGTCAAGGATCTCGGAGGGCCAAAACACTTTTGTGGTGATGAACCGAGACAATTCCATTTATTCAGAATTTGAATATATGATTATGAAATGTATGTATATATGGTGCGAGGATCGATCATTATACCAGGATCAATGTATATATGATGGTACCATACATCATACTAAAATAACAATGTTGGAATTATACTACCGAGACTATAGAGGACACTTAAATGAAGTGAAGCCATATAAATACTATAACTCAATAACGCATATATCATATATATATCCTAAAAGCATCTGAAAGACAGATAGTGGTCCTGAAAAGTTTGCAAAAGAGTAGAGTCAACATAGTATAGACCTTTCATTACTGCAAAGGAGTATAGTCCATTTGAGGATTCCATATGAATATGAGCTCTGCGAGGAATTGCAAAATTGTGCCTTAATCTTAAGATCTAAAGTAAGCTAAACCTCAAGTCCTCTTCAAATCAAACATACTAAAATCTTCTATCAGCATAAAGGGGGAAACTTATATTTTGATCCCAATAGAATGAGCTTCTGAACAACAAACTTGGTTTTTTGTGGGCTACTGAACAACCCTTTGGTTCTTTAGATCAGGGTTTGAATGCCCCTGTAAAGTCTTCATTCTCATTTGATAAGATTTCGACCTAGTCTACCTAGAATTTGACAAAGAGCTCAATCTTAGAATCATGGTGTTCTTATTTCCTTGCGAGGGAAGAATTGTCACCAAACCTTTTAGTAATTGATTTTATTCTTTCTTGGGATTGACCTCTCCTAAGCTCTGATACCCTGTTAATTTTCAGTTAACATGTTCTTTGTCTAGGTCAGCTACTTCAATATTCCATATTAGCCCATTCGTTATTCCCATTAGCAAACACAAGATTCATTATCATATTGATAGTAACAAAAGAATGAACATATAAAAAAAATGCATAAGACAAGCCAACACAAGAGGACATAATAATATGGCTCAAGCCAGGGAAAAACCCTAAGAGGGGGAAAATCCATGATCAATTCTTCTTATTATTAATATCAAATGTTTAGCAGAGGTTTCTATAGGGATTAATACACTGGTGATTATGGTCCAAATACCCTCAAGGATCTTCTCGGGATCCTTGGTAGACAGATCAGATTAGATACAACTGGCACAAAGATACATGCACATATCCATATCAATGAAATGATAATAAAAGTAAGGAGGAATTCTGTTACCTCGAATCTTGGTGCAATGTTGTTGAAGAACTCAAAGTAACAGAGTGGAAGATCTCTCAGCTATCTCCTAGATCAATATCTACAAATAGAAAAGACGACGAGTAATATCACAACATATAACTTTGATAATCAATACAAGAATACATGGGGATATCTAACTACACATGCCTAAGCTACTCATAATCAATAGTGTTGCCTAAACATGTAAATAAATCACAATACCAATGCCATGTACTAGACAACACAACTGCAGTTCTATATTAATGACAGGAAAGAGTGATTACAACTACTAGCTGCATCAAGCTTCCCAGATGCCACCAACTCCTCTCTCTCTCTCTCTCTCTCTCTCTTCTTAACCTCTTGATGAGCCAATATCCAATGCAAATATTTAATAATTGATAGGCAATCCTTTCAATACTTTTGACCTCTATCACAATGCCCCAAGCCTAAAATATATAGCATGGTAGGATAAGCCTTACTAATTCCTTCATGAGTTTTTTTGGTCAAAATCTAGGATGTTTCCATGCTTTATCGCTCTTTCCCTCTTTGCTAGACTTCATTAGGAATTGTAATTCCTCAAACAGGTCAAATCTGGATGTTTCCCTACTTTATGGGATGGCATATGAGTGAATCCCAAGATATTACTTGGTCAACCAGCTCCTTTGACCTCCAGAAACTCACTAAAGTTGACTAACATTGACCCTAGGCAAACACAGAGAGTTACCCTAGGGACTAACACACCTACTTCACGGCTAGGAAGCTTTATAAAGCACTTTTCTAGTTCCCGACAAATGTTAGCTTGGCAAATAGGCCTATGAAATCGTTCAATCTTTTATTCATCTTTCCTTTCTCCTTTGAGCTGATGAGGAGATCATTTTCATGTATAATAGATGACCCCTAAAGTGTGAGATCAAAGGCGAAGACGATGGCTAAAATACTTTATAATTGTCATGTTTGGAAAAAAGAGAGAGTGGATCAGAGCTTGGGGACTACGAGAAACATGATACAACCACATATATATAAAATCTAAAATCATATCCTAACTCGAGCATTCCCATGATCAATAGCTATGTCAGAGTGATTTCTCAACAAAGATATATGACGATCGTGTCCACTGATAAGCACAATGTGGAACTTGTGTCATAACATGATCATCCTGACGTGTTGTCTCCAAAAACTAATATACATGGCTTGGGAGAGGAAATAAGGCTGAGTGATGTAAGCATCTACCTAAGGTCTTGAATGTCGCTTTGTCTTAACAACATATTTTGACACGTGAATAAAGGCGTTGAGGTCGAACATGTACGTAATTGTCTGATTACTAGTTAATAATGAAAATTGTTAACAGTTGTGAGGATGGCCACTGATAATGATGATGGTCTCCAAGAGGCGCAGTACAATCGAGTGAGTGTGAATAATGTTTTTGTCCTTGAGCACTAGAAGAATAATTCAACTATGAGCCAATAATGAAAACCCCTGATCAAGCAAAAGGTAACCTACCACTATTGTTTGCAAGTTCCAAGGCACTAATGTGTTTATCAAACTCATTAGGGGAATTTTGAGGTCTAAAATGGGCCTCCTAAGAAACGTTTACAACAAAAATAAACCTTATAAGAACTAATAGGATTCAAGATGATTATGTCAGCCATGGGTGATGATTCACCATTTTTGGATTAAAAAAGTAAAAATAATAAAATAATAAAACTACTTTTTCAACTCTTAGTTCCAACTTATCTCCCTAATATTTTACTAAAGTTTTGTGTGGAAGTACTTGTTGGATGCAAAATTTAATTCCTCATCCAAGGAGTACCCATATTGCATACTTTTAATCGACCCTTCTACATGAAAAATGAGAAATACATGAAAACACGTTATTACAATCACGTTTTTCATGCATTTATGATTTTTTGTGTAGAAGAGTCCATCGAAATTATGAAACTTGGGTACTCCTTGGATGAGGAATCAAATTATGCATCCAACGAGTGTTTTCGCTCGAAATTTGAGTAAACACATAGGGAGATAAGTTGAAAATACAAGTTGAAAAAATAATTTATTCTTTTTTTCACTCTAAAATATGATGATGTAATCTCATCTTATTTTATTATATTCACTATTATTTTATAGTTTCCTTAGGAGGCCCATTTTAGACCTCAAAACTCCCCTAATGGCTTCCTAGATAAAGTGTTGAAGTCGATAGGAAGAGACTTGTCAAAAGGCAGGCAATAATGTGTCCTACATCAGTCGACAGGAAACAAGACAAGAGTGATTGTTTTTTGAATAATAATTTGGGCATTGGGTCAAATCAACAGAGGGCATGATGGAAGTATATGTTTGATGGTTTGATAGAGGAAACACAAGATAAAGGGATCCCTTAAGAACAGAAGGCATGACATAAAGGTTTTAACTAGGCAGCACTAGACTCATGAGCACCAAAGAGTGTTATGATACAAATATGCAAGAACATTGGGGTATATAGGCTAAACAAATAGGATGTTAAGGTTCATTTTTAGAGGCTGAAAAAAAGGAGGTTTTGCTGAGGGAGTGCCATGCTCGAGGGAACTACTGCTACCAAAAAATTCTTTCCAAAATACTAACATAAAGCAATTGTGTTTTCTAATTTCCGAATCTAATTAAATTTAATGATTCCAGACAGGTAAACTCAGTGGTATTTTCATATTTAGAGAGTCTGAAAAGATCGTAAAGAGCGACTCCATGGGGGTACCTTTGCCATAGTTGTTAACCGAGTGCGACAAAGTTTGAATAGTATACTCGACATGGTTCCATTTTTGTAAGTTATTCCACTAAGAATGGATAAAGTGATAAATCTATGCTAATAGATGTTTTCCTCTTTTTTCTTACGAGTACGAAGGGACGGAGTAAACTCGATATTCGTCGTGAAATTTTAATGAGTCACATGATGACAAACTCAATAGATATTCATCAAATTTTAATGAGTCAAATGAATAAAACTTGACATATCGTTTTCAGTTTAATGAGCAAGGAAAAAGAGAGAAAAGAACTGCTGAAGCCTTCTTCGTAGATTTAACGAGCCCGAAGAAGGGAAAATCTCGTGGATTTTTCGATTTAAGAGCAAGAAAGAGTCCAAAAAAAGAAGGTGCTCATATCGTCATCGTAGGCATTTCACGAGCCCAGCGATGAAAATATCAGGGATTTTTCAATTCAAGAGTGAGAAAAGATCCCATAAAAGAAAGCACTCATAGTGCGTCAAAAATGGTTTTTTTTGCAATTCAACACTAAAACACCTTCATCAAAGCATGAGTAATATGGTATATGATAAAAGCCATAGGAAATGAAAAAAACTTCAATTTCAATGTCTAAATAAGGTGATTCATACCTCGATAGTGACTATAAGGAGATTTTGGAGTCTCTGTTTTCACAATTTGAGTGTTGTGAGAGTGAAAGAGGAACGGATATTTCCTAGGCAATTTCCAACAATCCAGGCGAAAATTTGACGTATCGTTTGTTCCATGTAGATGACCAAACCTTTCTCTTGCATTATTTAACCCTTTTTTAGCTACATTAGTGGTGTAGTTTTTCAGATTAGGGAAGCCCTAGCTCATACTATGCACCTAATGCTCCCTTCTAGGTCTAGAGGGGTGTTAAATGCATTTCACAACCTGTAAGGGTGAGTTAGCATGCCCTGTGGGCCCTAAGGGGGGGAATTAGGTAGCATGAATGCACTTCCAAACACCAACATATCATTTGTTTGTCATTTATCCATCATTTTGACTCATTTTTAGGTGTTTTGTGCAGGTTTGGAGCCATCATCATGAGTATGAAGAGAGAAAGAGCACATGATATCCAGAAACTATGGATGTTGAATGATCCAACATGCATACTTGCATTGTGAAGATGTGGCTTGATTAAGTTTGCAATGCTTGACCTGATGAAGGGTCAGGAATAAATTCTAAGTTGGATAATCCAATGATGGGATGAACACAAAGTGGTGTTATGGATCGAGGATCACGAGCTCTCGATTGATAGATATGATATATATTTTTTGACAGGTTTGTCATGCACGGCTGCATGAGAAAACTTGACCAGGGGCAGGATAGATCCTTAGTCCACCCTCGATTTGGTCCAAAATTACTATAGGCCTGACAACGACTTAGTGACGAAGGCCCATCTATTACTTGCTATTGACTGTGTATAACCTCAGATATTCAATTGATGTGAGGCAGTTCTCTGTCAGCTAAAGGTAGAGTTGATAGCTTGCAAGACTTGTACCCAAATGACATTTGCATATTCTACTTTCATTTTGTCCTTCTTTCTTGAGAGAGTACCCATGACGAGGCCACAGATGAGGGTGGGTCAGGATGATCCCAGTGAGCCAAGGCAAGGGTGATGGGTTTCACTAGATCCTCGTATTGAAGGGGGACCAATCCAACATTTCATTGAAGAGGAATTCTTCAAGTGGCTTAGTAGCCATATTTAGATGATTGATGACTATGCCTATGAAGACATGGACTTTAAAGGAGATTCAGACTTGATCCTGCCACCTAGCACATATTGAGGGTCTCAAGGTAAGAACGTTTTCTGAGAGTAATTAAAGTATTTTTTAGCTTTTGAATATTTATGTAATGTTTTTTCTTTATGGGTCAATAAGTACTGCCATGAAGTTTTTTCTTGACATAGATGTGCCACCAATGTGACTTGCAGGCATGCCCCGCCAAGCGAGGTGGGGCAGCCAGCTACTTGGATCTGTCATGGGTGTGATAGCTGTCAAAGATGTAGATGACACAAAATGTCTCCGCGTGGTTCTGAGGAACCTCGAAGGCCTCAGTATGGGCATTCCTCCTCTTCCCATGAGGGATATTCCTGGTCATATGCAATGACACACTATCGGTGTGCTTGATCTGTTTCTAGTTCCTCTTTGGAGGATAGCTAGAGTTGTTCTAAGTTTTCATGAGTAGTAGACTCTTAGGAGTAGCCTGATGTAGCAAATGGTTGTTATAGATAGGCTTAGGAGAGCCATTTTGTACTTAAAACACCCAATTTTTGGGAATTTTCTGATGTAAAAGACTAGATTCAATATAAATATATATACAAATATTTTGGTGATTCATGATGTAAGGGTTTTTGAACGTTTTTGTAAATTTTTAACTATGTAAAACTTTACTCTCATGCATGTATCTATAATAAATGAGATATATGCCAATATAATACATAGTTTGATAATGAGTCAGCAACTACATTAAATTCTCAATGAATGTGTTCATATCTAATAAACTCAAATTGAAGTTCCAAGAGTCGCACCCTTAAATAATGACGTAACAATATTGGATTGCGAATGTGATAATGATTTGTCAATTGCATAATGACAAGCTAAGAGTTTAACCTTACCACGAGATTGGAAACGTCCCGAGATGACAATTTAGTGAGAAGTGAAATTATAGACATATACTCAATAATATTGTTGGTGGCAGCATTAAGAAAGACCTCCCCAGAAGAAAGTAGTTCTAACACAGGTGTGTAAATGATCGAAGTAGATGATGTAGTGTGTGATGACTTACACCATCTGCATATCCTACATATGGTAAGGGTAATGAAGACATTTATACAAAAAGAAACATGTATGAGACAAAATACCCAAAAAATGTGAAAAATCCAGTCATAGAAAAAAGAAGCAAAACTTGTAAATACACAAAATTATCAAGCACATGCCTAGTGCAATACTAGGGATAATATATTTTTAGATAGACCCCATTTCAGGCTCCACGAGTGGGACTCCTTCACAGGCCTAAAGTTAATAGGCCCCTTTTGAGAGGGCCATGATGAAGACATATGGATTGATCCATAATGGTTGAAGCATTCCTGCCCCCAAGAGGTCATTTTTTGATCATAGAGTAAGACAAGATGCCCTTCTTGGTAAGAATGAGGCTTGACCTTTTTTTCATATTGGGATTTGACTAGATGCTTGTGGGCTTTGAATGCCAGTGTGAAATCTCGACGGGTCTCATCCAGTTGATTGCGATATAGCAAGCACGCTTCTTCGATAGTAGTATTGGGCAAGGGTTCAACAACAAGTGTTAGGGAAGGAATCTGGCACTCGATAGGTAGTACCATTTCCAGGCCATAAGCAAGTTGGAATGGCGTAAAGCTTGTAGTGGTTTTGATTGAAGTTTGATATGCCCACAATGCATAATATAACATCTGGTGCCAGTGGGTTTTGTGATTACTTACTTACCTATGCATCATGTTTCTTAAGATGCCATTAACAGATTCCACTTGGCCATTATCTTGGGGGTTGTAGGAGGGAGATTTTTCTTGACGAAAACAGAGAAATGTTGTTAAGTTGGACATCACATGGTTCTAAAAGTGACACCCATGGTCTGTAATGATAGTGCGGGGTACACTGAAACGAAACATCACCTCATTGATCAGAAATAATGTCACAGTTTCTCCATTGGTGAGGAAAGCTGGAATGGCTTCAAGCCATTTTCTAAAGTAGTCCACAACAATAATAATTTAGTTGTGTCCATAAAAGGAAGTGGGGTTTAATGTGAGGAAGTTAATAACCCATTTGGTAATGGGGCTGATAGAGATAACTGGGTGTAGGGGGGCCCAGGGTGCACATATTTTCTTTGTAAATACTTGACAAGGGTGACACTATTGGATTGCCTCGATATAATATTTAAACAAGGTTGATGAGTAGTATCCTATGTGTAAAATTTTCTGGGAGATAGATATGCTAGAAAGATGACTACCACATGCCTCAGCATGGCAGTCATTTAAAATGTGTTCCACCTCTTCATGAGTGAGGCAACATCGAAGAACTGTATCAATGCTATGAAGATATAAAGTATCATTCAACACTAAATAATGTCGAGCTTGGTGGCCGACGGGACGACAGTCACCTGATGATAGTTCAGGGTGGAATTGTTGTGCTTGGAGGTAGACTAGAATGTCACCATACCAAGGGTCAATTGAGTTGATCAGATAGACAGATTCATCTAGAAGAGGATCGTGGGCTATCTCATTGGGATCGAAAATGGGAAGATCGGACAATCGTTCCGCGAAGAATAAGAATTTTTTCACCTTAACAGTGCTAGAAACCAAATCTCATTGTTGGAGGATAATAATTCATTTGGAGTATTTTACTCCAATTACTTGGCGAGAGAAAATCTGTCTCGTGGGATTGACCAAAGCAATGAAGGTAGTCTGTCGTAGCAGTATATAGTGTCAGAAACAATTGATAGTAAAGACAACTACTAAGGATATGTTTTCCGCATGTGAATATCTGAGTTCAGTCCTAGCGAGACCTTTCAAGAGATAATAGATCACATTCTCAATAAGATCATAAGACTTTGGACCAACACCATTTCAACAGAGGATGGCGAGGATACCAGATAGAGGGGAAATCTGTGTGAATAGTTGGGAGCACTAAGCAGTGGGGTAGATATAAGTGCATGTTTCAAGGCATTAAATGATCATTGGGCTTGATCATCCCACAAGAGTGGTACTCCCTTATTTGGTAGGTGCATAAAGCCTTTCATTAGCTTGATATAGTTTATGATGAATTGTCGTAAGAATTTTTCTTTCCCTTGCAAACGTTGGAGCTCTAGAATGGGTTTTGGTTCAAGAAATTGAGTAATTCCCTTTACCTTATCGAGATCAACCCTAATCCTGTGTTTAGAGACAATGAAACCAAGTAGGCATCTAGACTCAACAAAGAAAATGCATTTGTGTAGATTCAGACGTATGTTATAGAGCCTACACCTAAGAAAAATTGCTCATAAATGAATTAGGTGCTGAGTTCGCTTCTAGGGGTGGGTTGGAAGGTCATTCAAGTAAGCTTGAACAATGTGTCTAATATCAGGAATGCGTAGTCCATGGCTGGATGATATGTTACCTAAGAAAAATTGCTCATAAATGAACTAGGTGCTGAGTTCGCTTCTAGGGGTGGGTTGGAAGGTCATTCAAGTAAGCTTGAACAATGTGTCTAATATCATGGAATGCGTAGTCCATAGCTGGATGATATGTTTCCCCAACATTATTTAAACTGAATGGGAGTTTTCTATATGCAAATATTCCCTAAGGGAAAATGAAGGTGGTTTTGTGCTGGTCCATGGGTTTTATAGCAATTTGCTTATAGCCTGAGTAACCATCCATAAATGGGAAGGATCCTCAATTGATGCAATCATCGATTATTTGGTCGATGAACTGTGTAAGATAATTATTTCTTGGACATGTAGTGCTCAAATCCTGGTAGTCGACATAGACGCGGATGGTACCCTGCTTTTTATCTACATGAACCAAATTGGAAACCCATTTCGTTAAGGGAACAGGGTCAATGAAACTAACACGTAACAATTTTTCCACCTCAATCAATGTGGTTGCAGTTTTGCGTGGGTGGACTAGTCGAATTCGTTAGCAAACAAGTTTGGCATTATTGTAAACCTTGATCTCATGCTCGACAATAGATGGATATATAATGGGCATTTCCTCGTAAGACCAAGAAAATACATCGCGGAATTCCTTGAAAATGTAGGTGAGGCTTGCAATTTCTTCAGGAGTGCAATCAACTCTAATCCGTATGTTTTCCATGATGCTTGTCTTGAATGAAATATTGATGAGTAGTGTCTTTGAAAGGTTTCCCATGTTCCCATCTGAATCCAAAGTTTGGATGATTATATAACTCAAGGGAATGATATTAGGTGTTTCAAAGGACAAGATTTGTATAGATGTCACGTCTGACTTAGATATCAAAATGTGATGGTGATAGTTTTCCCAATGTCTCTCCTCTAAATACATGATCTCTTTAATAGCTAAGTCTGAAGGTAGAACTTGATTGAGGAGATCATTAGAGGGATAATTTGTGGGAGAGGAGGTAGTACCGTTAACCATGACCAAAGTGACTAGAGAATGAGATGTAGATTGAATGGCTTGATAAGCCAATTCAGTTGGTGACAATGACATTTGTTCTCCATAAGAGTTAATGTTTGAAGGGATAGGAGGAGACAGGGATCGATTGGGTCATGAGGAATTGATGATACCATAGAAACTATTCGTGGGACCATAGGTAGCAGGAGAGGAAAACAAACCATCAGGGAAGAATCCTTCGAAAGAGTGGTACCAATACTGACATAAGGTTCAGGTATGCCACCCACTAAATGTACAAAGTGCCTAGGTAACATGGAGTAATCTGGGGTGGAAAGGGACAGCTGGTCCACTTTGACTTTCCTTCCATTGAATGGAAATAGGATGATATGAAAGATAACAAAAACAACAATAGTCATGGAAAAAGTCCAACTGTGACCCAACAATAGATTATAGTCGAGTTTTCAATCCATAACTTCAATGTCCACCATTACTATTTTCCCCATCAAAGTGATAGGGTAGCTCGCAAGGTAACCTTTTTGGATGAAAGTGTTGTCATCAAAAGCTTTAATGGAGTTTGATGATAGGGAAAGGGTTGGAGAATATAAGGTGATCCAACATGAAGTTGACATGACACAGGTCAAAGCGCCTTTGTCAGTGACCATTCTATGTACCCCTTGTCCTTTAGAAAACAATTCCACCTGAAATTCAATCTTGTGTGAAAGGGGAGGTTTACATTTTTCCATGTCAAATAATTCTAGCATGGAATCTTGAGGGTCAACTGTACCTATAGCTGAAAGCAGAGCTTTCCTTTGTGCTGGAAAAGTTTTCAATACTTCGAGTGCCGACATAGCTAACAGTGTTTGAACCAAATCTTCTACAATACTATAGTTTAGGGTAGCATGTGCATATGTATTATGTGTTGTGCGACAAAGTGCCCCATTTAGGGGGTGAATCACAAGATTAGTAACTGGTTGTTCAATATGAAGATCATTGGGTGGAGGTTGGTTTGAACTCGATTAAGCTTCCTCATCGTTAGTGACTAGAGCTCCATAACTTTTGGCTCTTGTTTGAAGATCGACCGTCTCAAATTTGTAAATGCTAGATGGTCCTTGACTAGCTGAAGTATGATGTGAACCGTCATTGCCCTCTTGTGGGGGTTAAGACTGGTTCATAAGAAGATGTTGTTGTTGCTCAGTAGGGAAAGGGTTGTTTAGGATTGGAGGGGTCTGACCAATGTCCTTTTGAGGAAGGACATATGTGCATTCCTGGAGGCATGAAAAACGATGTGTCATATGGTCTTTCACATAGATCTTGCAAGGAACTTGAGATATTTTTCCTTTCCGCTATTAGGTGGCATAACATCTTTCTGCTTTGCGTTGGACTGCTTGGTTGACTACTCTTCAGAAGGAGCAATCTTTTTCTTATTCTTTTTATTCTTACTTCCAAGATTTTGTGTAGACTCCACAGATTTTATCACGATAGTAGGAAGACTAGTTGATTGGGTAGCGAGATCAACACGTAATTGGGAGATGTTTCTGCTAAGTTTTTTTACAACAACCCCAAAGGTAGTGTTGATAATCCCATCAGTGTGCATGTCAGATTGCTAAGTAGTGGGAGCATAGGAAGTTCTAGGGGCATTGGGGATGATGTCATATAATGTGCCAGACTACGAATAAATAAAATCTAAGTGTTGGGCATGAAAAATGGATTGGTCTTGAGTGGTCGCACCACCTAAGATAGCATCCTTAGCGATTTGGGGGAGATGTGATTTGCAGAACCAATCCACTAATAGATAATCTGGAAGGGGCGCTTTGACTAGCCTCCGCCTATGCCTCCATTCATGAATGTGATCAAAGATGTTGGTGGCGGTGTCTTGGCATAAACTACTAAGGAGTTCTGTTTCGGTTTCACAACAGATGGGTCACTGAAAGTTCTTTAAATATTTCATCGCTAAGCTGCCAAAGGTATTGACTTATGCACATGGTAACTCAGTGTACGACTTGTCTACATTACCAGTAAGGGTGCAGGGGAAGAGCTAGGGAAGGATACTATCATCCACCTTGGAGTTCGACATGCACATTAGATTATAGGTGTTGATTTTGTACCCAGATCTTCCCCTTGTTTCCCTTCAAACTTCAGGATGTCGGTAAGAATTTTGTGCATTATTGGAGGCCAAAGTAAGTTATGGTAGATGGGGTCATTAGTGAGTTTGTACAAATCAGGGATGTCAAGTGTTTACAAGAAAGGAAAATTATTTGATGCCCCTGATTCAGATGAAGGTGATGAAAAATTAGTTGAGGATCCTTAAAGTCCTCCCATCATATTGTTCCCAACATTATACACATGATTTGTGGATAAATAATTTGCTTATGGAATAGTCATATATTGTGGTTGTCCATAGGGGTTGTTAGATTGGGGGATATAAGCTTGAATTTCCCTAGGATAATAAGTGCCCCCTTGATTCATTTGAGGTTGAGAATGGGGTTCCCAAATCGATTAAGTGATATCGGGTTGAGGGATCCCGCCATTCACGCAGTTGGTTGTCGACACTTGACTGACATATGGAGGATCCATGTCAATTAGTGACTATCCAGTTTGACCTATAGATGGAGGGGGAATTATAATGCTCTCGGTTGGTATGTGCATCTTGGAAATGGTGCCCCCAGGTATTTGAACCTAGGGGTTGGAACTAAACAAAGTATTCCAATTGAAGGCGTTGTTGAAGGGACCCATGCTAACCACGCTATATGGAGCACTATAAGGAGAACTATATGGAGTGCTTGCCGAAGGTCCAAGAGTAGACAAAAAATGGGTGGAAACCAGTATGTACTGGGTTCTCTCATGTTTGGTGTAACTAAGGTGCTCGGGCCTGGCACAGTTGGGATAGCAGGGTTTCCCATCAGTAGTGTAGTACTGACTGTCGACTCGGGAAGTGAGGGTGGACAAAAATTGTCCACCAAATTCCATGACCCATTATTCATCGATGGGTTGGTGGGTATAGGTACAAAAAAATACATACGAGGTACAATTGCAACTTCAATCAATAATGGTCCCAATGGATTAGTGATCGAAGGATTATAAGGAGAGATGAAACCTTTATTAAAGAAATTTTCTGGTAGACTTGAGCTGTGGGATGTATAGATTGATTTAGTGTCAGATACTAGAGACTGATTACCTGAAGATGGAAAATACGTCTCACTAGGGCTCAACGGATCCTCCATAATTAGTGGAGGAAGATCTTGTAGTCATCTATATTGATGACGAGGGCCATATGTAGCCATGGTGACCGATATATTTTATCAAAAGATTTTTATAGTGATATTTGTTATAGTCTTGGTGATAACAAACTAACACCTAAAAAA
This sequence comes from Pinus taeda, assembly GCA_000404065.3. Taxonomy (NCBI): domain Eukaryota; kingdom Viridiplantae; phylum Streptophyta; class Pinopsida; order Pinales; family Pinaceae; genus Pinus; species Pinus taeda. Next base: position 237,322 of record APFE030569414.1, read on the forward strand.
TAGAAAATACTCTAAACAAGTCAAGTAAGTAGAGGGTATGACTCTATCTGATAATCACCATTTGATGGAGATGAAACCCAGTATCACATTGGATAAAAGAGAGAGCTGGCAAAATGTACAGTTATGATTACTCTTGAGCTTCGCCCAAACCTCAAATTAAGGGGTGAAGTACTCTTGTGAAGATACTCACCCTTCGAAACACCGAAGACAGAGTAGGTTTGTCTATTTAGGTACCAGTGTAGCCCGCCCCAGTCACCTTGTGTTCATCCCTTAAAAGTATGGCCACTATGGTTACTTCAAATCATAGACACTACCAGGGGGGACATGGTCATAGACAGTAAAATGCATGGATAGGATACCTGAGTCCCTGACTCACCTCCGATATCCCCGAAGGGATTCCTGATAAACAAAATATCCAAAGGAGATGTAATTGAAGGTGGGATACCTTATTTCACATTCCAATGTTGTCTCACATTTAGCTCTGCTTTGTCTGGAGTGGTCTCGGATAGAATGAGTGTAGAAGGATTTCCCTCGTTAATGACACTATTCTCGATTTACGATATTTGGATGCTAACTCACAATTTCCTAGCCCAAGATCCTAGCCTAGAATAATATGTGTGTTTACTCATAAAAGAGTTGTTTATTGATTTTATGATGAGGCAAATTTTAAATGTACTTTGTTAATGTCTTGGGTGGGGGTGTTGACGTATGGAGTTATGTGGGACTCTGACACAAACCATGCTAAAAAATGCTTTTAATTTCACTTCAATGAATGAGTTGCTTCTACAGGGAGACGGTCATTTATACATCAATATGTACCATGCATCCAATACAATAAAACACAAGCAAAACGCACAAAAACTGAATTCTCTTTAACAACTTTTAAAACCAAATAAATGCAGAATGTAACCAACTAAGCAGAAAAACTGTAAAGATTTTGTATTTTCTTTTTGTTAAAAACATAAGAAACAATGCTATTTTCCTAAAAAGAAAAAAATATCAGGAAACAGACAGCCAAACAAACATGCACAACTACAGATCCTTGATTAGCCTACAAGCATCTTCCCCAACCCAGGAGTTCGTAGAAATGGTTGTTTATCAAGATTTGGTTGGCTAACACACATCATAAGAGGACACAAAGAGTTAGTGTTTGGACTAATGCTCTATTTATAGGGAAATAGTGCTGGGTTGTGTTAGTGTGGGAAAACTTCTAAAACAAGGTTGTTGGGATCAGACCAAAAGTTGAGCATTGTGAGAAGGGTGATGTATAGTACTGAGTGGTAAAAAACGGAATCAATAAGTACAAGAGGGCCTAGAAGAAAGAGAGATCTAGGATATTTCAAGGAGTAAATCAGGAACTAAATATATTCCCAAGTGGAGTCGCCAATTTTTCTATAGGGATCAATTCACATTTGATTATGGTGGAAATACCCTCAAGGATCTTCCCAGGATCCTTGGCAGACAAATCAGATTAGTTGCAGCTAGCACAAAGATACATGCACATATATGTATCAATGAAATGATAATCAAAGTAAGCAGGAATATTGTTACCTTGAACCTTGGTGTGGTGTTGCTAGAGAACTCAAAGTAGCAGAGCAGAAGACCTCTCAGCTAGCTCTTGGATCAACACCTGCACATAGATAAGACTAGGAGTAATATCACAACACATAACTTTGATAATCAAGACAATAATACATAGGGATATCTAACTACACATACCTAGGCTACTCATAATCAATAATGTTTCATAAACATGTATATAATTCACAATACCAACACCTTGGAGTAGACAACACAACTACAGGTCTATATTAATGATAGGAAAGAGTGTTTACAACCATCAATTGCATCAAGCTTCCCTCACTCCTATAGCTCCTCTCTCTCTCTCTTCCTAAACTCTTGATGAGCCGATGTCTAATGCAAAGCTTTGAAAATAAATAGGCAATCCTTTCAATAATTTCGACCTTTTTCACAATGCCGTAAGCCTCAAATATATAGCATGCGTGGATAATCCTTGCCAATTATTTCATGCGTTCATTTGGGAAAAAGTTGGGATGTTCCCATGCTTTATCTGTCTTTCCCTATTTGTTAGACTCTGTTACAAATACTATTTCTTCAAACAGGTCGAATCTGGATGTTTCCCTGCTTCATGGGGTGACATATGAGTGAATATATGGATATTATTTGGTCAACCCACTCCTTTGACGTCCAGAAACCCACTAAAGTTGACTAAAGCTTCCCCTAGGGAACACAGAGAGTTATCCTAGGGACTAACACACCTGATTCATTGCTAGGAATCTTTATAAAGCATATTGCTAGTTCCTAGGGAGTGTTACCTTGGCAAATATGCCTGTAAACTTGGTCAATCTTTCAGTCATCATGCCTTTCTCCTTTGAGCTGACAAGGAGGTAATTTTCCTATATAATAGAGGTAGAGTACAATACTTTCAATTGAAAATAACAAGCCAATGAGGAGATCCTTTGTTACTACTCTTAGATACATAGTCATCCCAAAATTTAATCCTAAGAAGGAAAATACAGTTGAAGAATCTTCCGCATTCAGGAGTTCTTGAGAGGGTTTATTGGAAAATTGTTACAACCATCTTTCATTTATCTTAGACCTATACCTGATTGTCACCTTCGTCCAAAAATCTCTTCTCCAATTTGCTACTTTTTTGGACTAGCATTCAGACACAAGGTAAGTGTCACAGTCTCCCATCTAAGAGTTCCAAGTCCCACGACCTCCTGCTAGCATTTTGGCCTCCTGTCCAAGGGTATCAAGGCCTACGACTTACCTATAACATACAATTAGGGTTGTGACCCACTTTAGGAGAAACATCCAACCATAAGAAGCCCAAATGGAATACATAACTCACTCTTGAGTGTGTTTTACTCCATACTACAGTTCAGACCAATAAGATGTTGTAGCAACCCTCTTGTAATAGTGATGCAACACACCAAATGGCACAAAAAAATACCCAACGAGTATACCTTTGAATGCGGCCCTATCCAAAAAGAAACTCACACCCAAAATGAAGATTTAAACTTCCCAAACAATCTACTAGACATCATGCATGGTGCCTCAAACTTGTGGCTTTCTCTCTCAAGGAAAGCACACCTTAAATAGAGATATAAACTTGACTCTTGACACCTGCATCCCTGCCTTAGATTTTGTCATATTTTAGAGATGTGAATTATTAACTTGGATTTCCAAATGAGGTGAGAGGACACCTCTATATATACAATTTGATGGGGATTCATGGGACGTGACCATTGAGCTTGATGAACCAACATAAGGATGAGGCCGACCTTATAAATTTACTTGAGAGATCATAAATTGAAAAACCCATTTTTCCTTATCCAAATTTGGTGATCTTTAGATCTATTTTTGTCCTCTCAAAGAGAGGAATTCAATTCTGAAATAATATTCCCTATAGGAGTCGTCCAAAGTGGAATTTGTCCATAGTTACCAATTTTAACAACATCAAGCTAGAGGTCTTCAAAATGGTAGGAGGATTACAAGGAAATAATTTTCTGGAACATAGATTGAGTTGGTTGGTGACTCTGATTGGGCAGAATGCGAAGCACTGGATAAATCAAATGTTAATGCCTTTTTATGGTCACATTCATATGTAGCTACAAATTGTGAGCAGGTCGTAGTACCCTTGTTCCCTTAAAACACATCATCCACCACCAGATGGGAGTTTTTATGCACTGCCTCGATTCATTTTCTCTACAGATTTTATAATTTGTCTTATGTTGCCACATATCATGAGATATTAGATAAATGTCAGCATTTATTTCCAAAAACATGGAAAGATGTTTAGAAAAGTGTAGTTGCACAAACATTAGTATAAGACTATTGTTTTCATGTAGCATATCTATGGGTTACATTTAAAAGATGAGAAAATAATTATTGTATCTAGGAGCATAATGTAGACATTGCGTGTGTCTCTATTGGAAGCTACATAATCATTGTCAATTGATGAGAGTTTGAGAAGCCAAAATTGGCCTATTCATAACATGAGATATATTGGGAATGAGGTGATGGATGCAAATTCTATTGAATATATAGACAAATCACTAACAAAAATACTGAAACCATTTCTTGTTTGCTTCATATTTAATCATTACATTGTTTGTTTCTTATCTGTGATAGGAAATGAAGTTGGATTTGATGAAGGTGGGACCTATTTCTTTTCACATAGATCATGTCCAACTAGTATTAAATGATAAATAACTAATTTAACAAGACTAGTAGAAAGCATCAATAGGCTCATTCAAGTACATGAAACTACCTTGATGTCTAGCTTTGATATCTTGGGAAATTTTAATGGTTTATATCTTGCTTGTGTTTGGGGCATTTTGTTGAGTTTGGAGTTTTTATTTGGTCAAAGATTATGTTAGGACTTCCCTTAAATTCATTTATTTATTACTTCATGCTTATATTCATAGATCTAGTTTTATAATTATTATTATTTTCTTTATATAATTGGTGGTTTCAAGAAGGTTGTTTTTATTTCCTTTCACTTTTTGGCATGAATTTAGCATCTTCAGTTTTAGAATCTAGTAGGCTACTATGCTTATTTTATATTTTTTGGAAATAAAATATTGACATTTGGAAAGGGAAATGAGCCATGGGTAGCTAAGTGAAGAGAAAAGTGGTTAGGTTCCTGCGCATTCATTGTAGGAGACCTGTTGACATGAGACCGACATTCTTCTATATAGTCGTGTTAGTCATTTGTCAGCCATGCTTTCAAGTCTTTCAGTTACTACGTCATTCGGGTCCCCACATGTTCTTAGGACCATTAGGGGACGAGATAACATGAGTCGTTTCAACTCATGCCTCGAATCTACTTTTTACCTATTGATGTAAGTGTTTTGTTACCACTTCTTCTCACCAAAAAAATTATACCATAACATAACCCAACTTGAAGACAACATTTCTCATATTCCTTTTACATAAACACTCTATGGATGTCTTGCTCATATATATTAGAAAATTTTAGTGGTTTATTTGCTGCTTGTTTAGAGGATTTTGTCAAGTTTGAATTTTGTTTGTTTGTTTTGGTCAAATATTTTTTTAGTCCCTTGAATGCTTATATTTCTCATGTCATGCATAGATTGATAAATCTAGTTTTATTTTTATAGTTATTATTGCTTTATTTATATATTTGGTGGTTTGAAAAAATATATTTTATTTCCTTCCACTTTGTGGTATGATTTCAACGTCTTCACCTTTTAGAATATAGTAAAATATTATTCTTATTTTATATTTTCTTGGAAAAGACTTATTAATATTTGGAAAGGGAAGTAAGCCTTGGGTATCTAATCAAAGAGAAAAATGGTCTATGTACAAGGTTCATGTGCATTCATCATAGGAGACCTATTGGCATGATACTGACATTCGTTTTATGAAATTGCACTTTTGATGCCAAGGGATAGCTAAGTTCGCTACCTTGGGAAGAATAATGGTAGTTCATTATAATGCTAAGGAGATTATAATGTTGATTTCCAAAGCAGGATTGTCAAAATTGTTTGAATTATTTATTATTTTGGTCATACTGACTATCAGATTTGCGTCTTAATTATTTTTTAGATTTGTAATGACCTTGTGCAGAGTTGGTTTGAAGAGCCTGATGTTAGAGGGAGAAGACTCTCTACAAAACACAAGGACTACATTGGCTCAAATGACCAATGTTTGGAGGGTACTCAATGTTCTGGGTGTTTCCGATTCTCTTCACTCGAAGCATGAGAGGATACAATGGTATGGCCATAACATCACTTAATTTGATCCTCTTTACTAATATCCTCACAACTTGAAGGAGAGAAATGATCGGTTGAGAACATACCATTATGATTAGCTGAGAGAAAGGTGAGCAAGTAGATCCTTAAAATAGTGTTGAAAGAGGCCCTCCTCTTACTGGTAACAAACAACTTGAAACCACAGGATTATCAACTTAACAGCTAGAGGTATTTATTTGTAAATTCCATGGTGTAATTTGTTGTAAGTATCATGATAAAAATTGGTTCCTACGAGCAACTAAGACATTTCAATCATCCATTTCTTCATTATGATAAAAAAAAACAACTACCATTTTTGTATAAAATTTCTATTGCATGGTTGAACTACCACATTAAACTTCCTTATATCGGTAAGTATTGCTACCAAGGTTTTCCGTTTCCAAGGCCTCATGTATGTTAACCACTATTGGGAGTACAAATTTTTGAAAGGGTCCATTACCACTCATTAAAATTGGTTCTTTTGCCACAACAACATATTTCATATCAATACTTCCTTTGAAGACATATTTGATTGCACACCTACCATACCATTCTTAGAACACAATTGGTGGGGTGTTGGTTTAAATTTGAAGTCACTTGAGGAGCATTGATATTGGACACCATTGTGTTTTTTTGTTTGTATAGGTCTGATACCTTTTCTTATGAATTATCCAGCATTACTAATACTCCGTCTATGTCTACTCCAAGCATTATTGTTTTATGTTTTGGACATGAATTTTGTTGTGCTTGTTGAAGACCAAATTTCTAAGGAAGTTATGAACCACATTTCTAATGAGCCATCTTACATGACATATTATCTAATCTATTCATTTCCAATTGATCAATTTGACTTTATGGGTACCATTGGCTCTAAACTTTGTAATAAGAATTGATTAGCATTTTATAAAAGGAAAATTGTACTTGAATTTCCTCCCAATGGAGAGAAAGGGGCAGTAAAGATAGCTTGTTGCACTAAACCATTGATCTGTGGTTTGTTTGATATTGATGGCTCTATAATTCTGGGTTCTCCATAACAATGAGTGAGTTCGTCCTATAATGAATTGTAATGAATGTAACCCTTATTTGAAAATTTAGCCATATTTCTACGAACTTGATTATTTTAAGATATTTTCTATGATATAGAAGATTTCATAGGTTGTATGCTAAAAATATTCCCATGTTTCCCTTTGTCATGTATAATTGAGACCATTTTCTATCAATTTCGTTGATTCCTTTCATGCCTTTAGATTTGATCATTATAACATACTTAAATGTTGAGAAGCATTGTTGATATGGCGACTCTTGTAAACTAGAGTCTTGATAGGTTGATTGAATATCCAGCCAATGATGTTAAAATCTCCTACATGGGATTCGTAGTTGCACTTTCTATCTCTATCACATTTTGTGCTAGGAATAACCTTGTCAGTTGCTGACTTTAAAGGCTTTTGTAATTTTGTGTAATTTAGTCCTCTACCACGGCAATCAATTTTGTTTGACTAAAGAGATGCATCTTTGAAGTGAAATTGACATGTCCTGGTTACGATTTTTCAATCCACAACATTCTCAAGAACTTTTTGTAAAAATTGGAGTGAAAAAGTTATCAGATGTTGTTTTTGATGTAAGATTTGGTATATTTTAACTTTTGTTGATATTGTAACATTCTACATGCAATATAATAAACTAGAATTTGAAGAGTCTAGCTAATTTAAAGTTTAAACCATCATAGTTAAGAAATTAAGTTACATGTTGCATTTTTACAACATGCACTTGATCATAGTCAGCCTTTGGAAATTCTAGCTACTCTGAGTTCATTTTTTCAGAAAATGGTTGCTATCAAGATGCTTAATCAGTCATTCCAAAGTACAATTTGGATGGTTATTCAGAACTTTAAGGAGAATTTCCTTGATTTAAGGTATTTAACAAATGATGAAGTTACCAAAGTCCTAGAATCTGTTGTAGAAAAGTACGTCCTATTTGTACATGTTTTATAATGCTCCCATCATTAGTTGATATGACTTTTAATGTTCCCAACATGAAACAAGGACTCTTTGAAGAATGGAGAAATGAATATGAGCATTGAGTCCTCCAATTTGTGGACCGATCTAAGAAAATTATCTTGGTTGGAGAGCCCCCAGATGCAGTAGTTGTCTGAGATATTCTTGTCATTGTTGTGAGTTGACTCTTAGCTTTACCATTATGCCTACCAATTAATACCTTATTTAATGTTCCAATTGGCATGGAAATAATGGCCTTGTATCTTCTTAGGTTAGCATCCCTCAACAAGAATGCATTGGGTCATTGCAGAATTTCTCTGCACCAAGGTAGTTTAGTAGGTGACGAATTGATACCATCAGATGCCATGCAACTACAGTTTCATCTCGTGAGACCATCTTATGCTGGGGAAGTTATTACATGGAATTCAAACAATGAAGAATGATTAAACCGCAAGTATGATAAAGTGCTATAGGATGTGTGACCATCAGTTGTTCAAGAATTGTATAGACTAAAAGTATAAACAACTCCAGGAAAAATTGAGATTATTTTTCCATCTAATGTCCTTTCATTTAGGAGTATGTAAGGAGGAATTTCTTCTTGTACAAGTGTTGTGAAAATATGGAAGCTTTCATTAGATCTAGAAACTAGCATAGATATAGGGTTCGGGGTGTTAGAAAGGCTAATGTCAAAGATATGAATATTAACATTCAAAATCATGTGAGTTATTTGCATTTTTGTTCAATGTAGTGGAATTATTCACATAGTAATTTGATTGTATACATAATTTTGTGCTAATGGTGCTTCTTTTTAATAAGGAAAAATATGATCCCACTGTAACAAGAGTGTCAACATCAGAAATAGTGCATGTTATTGTTGACATGTTTTTGTATTTGACATTCCCATGGGCATTGAGTAGCACTCACGTTTGCAAAAACACTTGCTCTTCAGGAACATGCTTAGACTGTAGTGGGTTGAATATTGTTTCTGGGCCATCAATAGGTGCGGTACTAAATGGAACAATCTTAAAACTTAAGTTCATGATCTATGTTTGAAATAAAAGCCCTTTTTGTGGCTTAAACATGGACCTGTGACTGGAAGAGGAATCTTGAGATTGTTGAGAGATAAATCGGTAGGAGGATGAGCCTGAATACGAAAGTGAAGGCATTTTCCACAACTATGTACTTACTCTATAGTTTGAGTCCACAATAGAAGGTTCAAGGCTATTCAGGAGGACAATATTAAATATTGCTTGGATTGGTAATAAGATAGAGACCGAGTTGGTAGAAAACTCAGACCTGGTACCATAATTAGCAATATGATCTAGAAGTTCATTGTTTCTTAAGTCTGTGATCTAGGATGGTTAATTTGTAGATGTAGATCTGTAGCTATTTGTTTGGATTCCAAACTCTATCATTATGGAACTGAAGTATTTGTGGATTGGATTATGTGCTACTTTACTGTGTTTTTCTCTATTGTTAAACAATAATCCCTTATGTCAAAATTATTGCATTATTCTTTGCAAAAGGTTGAATTGCTTATATTTCGTATCACTAGAAAAGAAAGGACATATTGACTATTGTGTTAAATTTCACTAATGTTTTTGGCTTGTTGGGGCCTGACCCAGGTTTGAAGGTATTTAGCCAAACAAATCCTAGTACTATTGGCCCTTTCGAAAACATTCCGCGGAGCACGTACTGAGGTCTCACCCGAGGTAGAATGGGAGGGTGCTAGAACCAGGTTTCTGCACCCTGGGGATGTCTGATGGTATCAAGTGGTTTACAGTTTGACCCTGTGCGTATGTTGCTACATGCATCTATTAGTCCTTCGCAACCTATGATGTTGCCTTCGCGCAGCCCTAATTGGGGCGTGATCCGTATTATTACCCAAGTTCCTTACTATTAACTTGTTATGAGTTGGTTAGTTAGCTTATCTGTGTAAGTATAGAGATAATTAATAGTATATCCAGCATTCATATAAGGGTGTGTGATAAATAAAACAGTATAAATGCACAAAACATAATACAAAAACAGTTACATAGCAATTGGATTCAACTTCTCTTTATTATTCTTCGTTCAAGGTTACAGACCTGACACCACCTTGCACACTCAGCTGTAGACTCTACCAGGCCTTTGCGCACTCAGCTGCAGAGCCTCTTCCTACTACTACGACCCAATACACTTAGACTCTTACTCTATTCTCGAATCATTTGTACTCATCTATCTCTCCTTTCCTCTTCTTAGCTATATTTACAACTTAGAGCCTTGCTCTATTTATACAATCCCATGGTGCACAGACCATGGGGAGGCCAACATGACATAATGTTACATTATAAAAATTAGGGCAAAGAACCCTATGACTTAACCTATACTTTGCGCTCTGCGCCCGCAATTCGCGAAGTCCTATAATACATTTGACCCAAAACCTGGGCTTTGAGCCTCAAAACATACTATGGGGGCATCTGATGCCCAACAAATGTATTAGGACATAAAAGAGTGTCATTGTAGAAAATTTGAAACCCTAGGGCACAAATACGCTAGCCCATTACAAATGTTCATTTTTGGAGTAGTTTCTGACAACTTGAATCGGGGTAAGTTCCAAAATAGATTTTTAGATCCTCTGTGATATTCAATAAAGTAAAATGCATATGAGTTTTACCACAATAAATATATGGTGGGAATTAACTAATTTAAAATTTCAAACCAATATAAATTTGATTGACGACTATCTCTAGTTGTCCACAAGAGGTGGAAAATAAAGGCAACAATTTTATTTGAGGAGATTGCTTGATTTATTAATCTAAATAGTTCTGAGGTTAGCTTCAAATATCTACATAATACACTAAATGACATTTGTTTTCCACCTTCAGTGGCCACATAAAGGAGGTAATTTGGGTACCATACACCATTTTTCCATCCATAAAGTTGGAGATTAAGTTGAATATGAATATTTGAGAATGATAGATGGACTAAATTGGGTTGAGTAATTAGCAAGAATCATATAAAAAACAAGGTAATGAGTTTCTTAGTAATCATTAAACACACATGAAATATATGTTATCTAGTAAGCATTCAACAAATATATCTAATCTAATTACAAACAAGTAGAATCACCCACTCCTAACCACAATTGTACTAATTGTTTACTCTAGTGTAAATGCCTAGTATTCACCCCAATGATAATGAATCCAAAATCTCTTTTGTCATATATGTCAGTTTTTTTGGTGTAAACATCTCAAGCCAAAGTGAGAATGTGGGTACCTAATAAGCATGAAATACTGTTTGATCTAAAAAAATATAAAAAATAAAAAATAAAACACCTCTAATGGGCCATATTTATTTAATATGTTGAGAAGAAAAATCCATGTAAAACAAATTAATATCTCAAATTCAAGGAATTGAATGATATGTACTAGGGAGGAATGCCCAAATCCTGAAATCACACTAGGGTTTCAAACTTGACAATCATATTACCACTAAAGGACCATGTTAAGAACGAACCAATAATAGATATAATAGCATATACAAATAATATTTACAATATATTTTTATCTTATAATTGGTAAAGCTCAAGGCTCAAATGAAAACCCATGAGGAACACATTTCTAAATGTCTATCTTTGGAGGTTAGTACCTGTAAAACTCTTACAGTACTAATAAATTGATTTTTTTTATTACAAAATTGCAAGGCCCTTCCTACCAATATCAAAACCTCAATTTTTAGCATGATCGATATGAAGCAAGATCTAAAGACAATATTTTCACATGTAGTGGGCTAAATAATATGATTAAATAGAGCATTAGTTAGCACAAAGCTCAATTCACCTGATGTTCCTTTGAGTACTACATGCCTATCTAAGTGGAACTTCAAGAGTATATATCTATTACTTTTTAGAATTACACCATCAAGCAACATATTAATGATCTCCCAGAAACCTTCACCTTCAAGGAGTATGTGTCTTCTTCCCATTAATACCATAATCTTGTGTAGAGTGCAGTATAATAATTACACCATATATCCAACGTGCATAATGATGTATGCATGTATTCATGTTGGCCCATATCAAACTAATTTTAATATTTCAATATTTGGAATTAACTTGGCTTCAAGATTCCATTTCTGGAATTGCAATGAAACTCTCAAGAGTTTTGAAGATGTTTATTATGGATTTGAACATTCATGGGGTATGAAACAACCCCGATTTACCTTCCAACCAAGATAACTGTTACACATAGCAATAATAGAGGTAAATTTATCATGCCTGGACGTGGTCCTTCAATAGCTTGAGCTTTGAAGAAACAACTCTTTGACAATTCACTTTGAGGAAACCCTACAAAACTTGCAGATATGGAATATATTCTATGATCCATCCTGCCATCATCACTTTGTTGTTGATTCTCAAGTGATAGAATCCCGGGTATGAAGCTCAGGACCTACCAACTCCATCTGCCACTTACGGAATCTCCCATGATGGTTCTCCTCTTAGATTGTCTGGCACTGCTGCAAGCTGGATTGAGTGGATAAAAAGTTTGAGGATGATGTAGATTGGATAGGGCATTGGCAGGAAACTTAGTGAAGGATTAAATATGTTGAAGGATTTGATTGAAGAATATGTTACTACATATGTAGGAAAGAAAAGTGTATGAATGAAGAATCTTCTTTCAAAGATTCTGTTGATAGTCCTACTATGAAAAGTTAAGAAGCAACATCAACTCATTTGGAAGACCTTAAAGATTTTTATTTGATTATGTGCATGTGAAATTATATTGTTAATTGGCGTTGTGTCTCCAAATGTAAATCTCTCAAAGGTTTTGATAACATGTTGGTTATCGATCAGTTTTATCAGGAGAGATTTATTGTCCTTGATCTAGTGTATCAATGAGTGTTGAGGTTTTGTGAGTGAAGCTTTGCCTCATAGGACATATGGCCAACACTTTGTGTTGATGTCCAAGTCCCAAAGTTGGAAGGGTATCATTGGTCATTGAGCTCTAACACACACCTGGATTTCTAGGTGATGGTTAACAAGTAATCCTGATGGTACCTAGAGAGGCTGAAAGCTTCAAGCCATATTATTCCCACTCGGATAGATTTCCCTTGTGAGAAATCTAGTTTGTGTAATTTTTGTGCCTAATTTATTGAGAGACCAACGGATACATTTCCTTGGTCAAGAATCTAGTTCGTGGCATTGTAGTGCTTAAACTGTTGAGAGGCCAATGGATAGATTTCCTTGGTCAGGAATCTAACCTGTGGAATTGCAGTACCTAAATTGATGAGAGACCAATGGATAGATTACCCTGGTAAGGAATCTAATCCATGGCATTGTGGTGACTAAACTTCCCAAGCATCATCTCTAATAAGTGAGGGTTTTTTACATGCTTGCAAATAACCAAGACAAAGCAATATTCCTTTTGAAGCATTCAGATTGTAAGAGCGTATATTCTTGGTATTGTTTGGGGAGCTGTTGAGTCCCAATTTTTCTCATTTTGTTGGGTTGTGTTATATTCTTTCCATGACTAGCCCACATAGTTAACCGGGGGTTTAGAAGGGGGCAAAGCCCCCCCCTTGTTGCGCCAATTGCGTAGCGGGGGGAGTCACAGGGGGTTTGACAGGTGCAGGTAACCCCACTCTATGGGGTCTGGGGTAGCTCCCTGGAAAATTTTGGTTTTGGTCCCTATGTTAGGTTGGGTGGACCCACCTATGGTTTTGTGCATGCTTTTCACACATGGTTTTGGTCGCAATGGTTTTCGGTCCATGGTTTTGGACGCGATGGTTTTTCGGTCCATGGTATTGGATGCTTTCGCATGTATAAATATGTATTGTAACATTGAAAGGAAGATAATGAAAAATCAAGTTGGTAGTCCCGGTTTTGGGATCCAGGGGAAAATCTCTGTGTATATGTGTTTTATGTGTTATGCCCTCGCATTGTTTATTTTCGTCTTTTAGAATTTGTATGCAGGTAATTTCTATATGGGGTTAAAACCTACACATTTTTATAGTATTTCTAATGCCTTGAACCCCTTATTTTGAGCCCTTCTTATCCTAAAAACCCGCTTTTACTACATTTTTTGTGTTTTGACCAAGAAGGTGTTGTGAACTTGAGAGAATTCAAATTATTTTAAAATATATCATTTTACTTTAATTCTTAAGTATTTTTGAAGTTAAAATGTTATCTAATAGATTCACCTACAATATCAAAGAAGATGACCACATCTTGCTCAGATCAACCATTTTCTAAAGCAGTTCCGAGATTCCTGCAACTACTTCGCAATTTCCTGCAAAGTTCACTAATTTCCTATAGACGTGGAGATTTCCTATAAGTGCCCCGATTTCTTGCAACAATATCCATGGTTGAGCATGTTCTGGCTAGCCTCGAGGAGAACGAAGACATGTTTTTTGTTTAGAAAGTCACTAATATGGATGTTGTCCTATTGGTCACCTTAGAAATGCCATTGAAACTACACAGACCTTCATTCCTTTTTGATATGGCCGTATTAAGAGGTAGTTCCAACAGCTTCATGAAATCTGTTTGATCCATGCTTTCAGTCATGGATCAAATTCATCATTCCTATTTTTGTTATCTTCATCAACTATTGTTAGACAACAATTGTAGGGTGTTAGATTTTCTAATTTGAGGCAACTTATGCCCATGTATTTGTATAAAAGACCTTTATGTTTATTAGGAGTGGGAGCGAGGATCGTGAGAGATGAAGGACAGATTGAATATATCATATGTGTATTACTGTATATTTTCCATATTAATATAATACTCAATGTTATGTTGAATTTCATTGAGTAACTCCTTTTGTAGTTGAAGGGGTTTTGAGTAAGGTAGGCCCCCGTTTACTCACAACTCCTGTAGCTAATTTTTATTTTTATTTTTCTTTATTTTTGTTATGTACTAATAGAATTAGCACACAGTCTACATTTCTCTTTTCTGAATGATAAGAACTTGTGAATGATGGTTTAATGTGAGCTTATTTGATGAATTATTTTTAATGGTTGAATAGGAATTCGTTTATGTTATGAAAAGTGTGAATTGAGTTAATTATTGTTGTTTTGATTAGTATTTTTTCTTGATCTACATCAACAATTCTAGGTGTTGTAGAGAGATGATTCGCGGAAATTTTAGGGGCTAATGTTCATCCAGTGAGCTAATTTTCCATGATTTTTCCACAAAAAAGATTCGACATTTTCCAATTTTTATAAAAGATGATTTGCCCAAATTTTAGAATATAAAATTATTTTACCTTAAAAATCACCAACATTACATAGAGACTATGTATAAAATCATTATAAATTTGAATAATTTTACAAACATAACAACAAACACTTTATAGTTTACATATGAGGGATCAGTGAGTGTTGACAAGGAAAAGAGTTCTTAAAGTTGTGTGTGCGTGATTTTATCTAAACAAACACTTACAATATTAGCCTGCATATATTTTGCATAGCAACTCACAAGCTTACCTACCCTTGGTTGATAATCTGTGTCTATCAAATTATAAGTCTATAATTTGCTCAACATTTTGGCGTCGTTGCATGGGAGGTGCTAAGGGATGATACTGGAAGCATTTTAGTATTATTTCTTTTGTTTGAATTTCTTAGGATTGGGGGAGTCGAAGTCTTGAGATATGGGGTAAGGCCTATGAACTTGCAGAAATCAGAATTCACCAAAGTCGTGTCCTGATTATTTGGTAAGTAGATTTTTTTAAATTTTTTGCATAATATATGAATAGGGTCCAATATTTTCAAACATTTTTAGTCATTATATGAGCACCACTTCGTCCACTAATAAACTGGTAAGGAAGAGGAAGTTTGTAATGAACAAGACAAAGGAAGCAGAAGAATCCAACAAGGGGTTTACAACATGGTATGATAGTTGATCCTAAGTGGACTAATACTCCCACAACAACTTCTTTTGCCAAAAAATCCACTTTTGCTACTCATTAAGAATTTGCAATGGCACCTAAAAGGTCATGGAAAACACATCTTGCAGGTATGTTACAACAATATTTTCAATTTCCGAATGCTGAGAATCAGATGTGGAAAATTCAAATGCCTTGCCAGCCTTAGCCTCGGCAAGGGAATTTACTTTACTCTGCTGCACCAAATTATTCCCCTAAAAACATCCATTTACAACAAATGGTATAGCAACAACTTCCTACCCAGCTAGTATTCAGCAATAAAGCCATCCAATCTACTCACAAGATTGGAATTGCGATTTATCCCACTTATCCTACATATTGAACTACACAACCCCTGTAGGAAATTTTTGTACCTTTGCTACAGGAGTTTCCTGTCCCTATGTAGGAAATTGAGCTAAGGTTATGAAAATTGGTGACCGAGCCAAAAAATATTGAGGAGATTATAAAGGAAGAAACCCATGACACACATGAAACAGAAAATGTACAAGAAACAATAGAACAAAACATTCTAAGATCACAAGAATTATCTACAGTTCAAGTAGGTGGGTAAATTTCAAGCCTTGTGTCCACAAGATTTGCCATTGGAAAATATGTAGATCCTAGTGTTCTTTAGCCTAGGACTAATTTACGGAGGCACCCTTTAATCTTGAGGAGGCCTTGGTTGACCACAATGGATGTCTTCATTAAGTGTAGGTCAGGGAACATGACCATCACTCATGAGGCTAAAATTAAGCACATGCATTTATATCCACTTGCTAAACCCCTCTTGAAATCAGAAAAGATTCATTCGGCTGAGGAAGAACTTAATTCAAAACTTATTCACCCAGTTTTGACAATATACCAAGCTATGGGCCATAAAAAAAAACACTGGGGATAATTTAATTAATTTCTCTATTTCAAACCCTGATTTTTCCCTACACTTAGAGGGGCAGTCAAGTCATGAGATAAATGTCATTGCTGAGCATAACTTCCAACACCATAGTACAATAGCTGAATTAAATTCATCCCTCGTATTTGTATTTCTTGGAGAATCAATGACTGAATGTGGAAACAGGTTAATTGAGATATTTCTCCAAAGAACTTTAATTATCAATTATGCCCTAAATTATGAACAGGAAAATCGATTAACTCAGATATTAAAATATTTTTCAAACACATTTTCTTGGGAATATCTAGATATGGATATGATACTTGGTATGTCCTCTGATATTTTATATGATTACATAGAGGTTTATATGGATTATTTTACAGCAGTGGGTGATCCTTTCGAAGAGGATTTACTTAATCTTAGGAAGGTTTTGCATAGATGTAGAGAGAATAATATTTCATCAAGCAATGAAAAACGTTTTATAATCATGACTGAAGTTCGTATCTTGGATCATCATGTTTCTACTATAGGAATTAATGTTGACCTGACAAAAATCGAAGTACTTGTGAAGATGAAAGAGCTGGAAATGGTGGGAAAGGGTGTCATTCCTCTCACTACCTCTTCTTGATCTTCTATTGCAATAATTTGAGCTTACTTTGTTCCTTCTTGTGCTCATTAAACCATGAGAGGAACGTCAATTGGGTACAAGTTTATTCCTTTTTCTAGGCCCAATGGACTAATTACAGAAAAGGAGCCCCTGTGGAGACTTCTTTTTCAGTATTTCAGTGTCTCTAAAATTGGAATCTGGTGAGCATAGACTATCATGGGCTCATTAAAATAACAGGTCACTGGATCCTTGAAATAAATTTCACTTTTCAAGACAATTTTTTATTTTCTCATGTTGGACTGATGTGGGATTTCTTAAGGCCCTCCTTCCAATGATCCTGGCCTATCCACATTAGCAAATTGTCTATGTTTCAATATTAGAGAACCGGTGATGCCTTGAAGCTTGTATACCTTAACGACATGATATCTCATCAACAACAATGGGGATTCATTATGGCTCCTTGACTGTTGGATCCTACAGGGGGTTCGACAATAGATCATACATTCACACCTAAAAGGATGCATCAGAGGTACCTTGGTCCTCTCTCCCATCATCGGTAATTGGCCCCACGTTGGATAAGAAGTGACCTTAATGGCTGGTAATTCAATGATTCCACTACACATTTGAACTCAACACATTTATTTGTGTGTAATGAACTATACAAGAGGGGGAGAATATGGTTTCCAGTAGATGGATTTCCTGCATAACTTTCCACCAGTGGCATTTCTGCAACAAAAACAATTATTTCCTGAAGAACAAATTTCAAGCAGAGAATATTCTACAGAATCTAGAAAGTACCGATTATCATCATTTTTATTTGAGGTCATGTAGCTATATGATCTTTCATCTAATATGATTTCAAACTGGTTCATAATTTCAAAGTAAGTACAGGAATCATTAAATGTATTGATAGTTGTAAGGTAAGATCGAAGGTACGTTTTGACATCAGAATACTTAGGGTAAGAAAAGTAATGGTACTAGAATATTTAAGTTTGCATGAATTTAAGTCATGGATACCTTCGCAAAAAATACAACCTTAACCATTGGTATCTTACACAAATTCCCATTTCTGCCTATTATTCTGATCTTCATGATGTTATATTCCCAATGTCTATCTGGCAGAATGGATCATGATGACAATCATGATCACGTTCTGTCATAACTCAAAGCTTTCCATTACTCCCAAGTCTTTCCTAATTAAACATTCTTGTTTTCATTAGGTCCGAATTATTTCCTCCTAGTTTTAGTAACATGGGAAACTGTTGGGCAAAACTCGAAGCCGAAAGGGCACCCTCTGTTATGAAACCAGCTCACAAAAAGATAGAAAAGATAGATCAGTGCCTTAGAATTCAGTCTCTTCGAGGCGGAAAGCTCATTTACATTACACAAATGAATGATTATTTGACCATTCAAATGACAAAACCTCCTTTCTATATATAGGAGTCTAAGGAGTCACAATATAACCCAGCTGACCTAACAATAATAATATAAAGGCACAAAAATAACAATAGAGGGATTCTATGGGGCATAGTAATAACAATATGAGGACAATAGGGGCACAAAAATATTAATAATGGATACAAATACAATAGTAGTGGGGTAATCACTAGTATTATAGGGACCTAACATGCCTTTCTCCTTCAAAAAAGTGTTGCCCTCAATGCACAATAGCTTTTAAATTTCAAGAACTTTTCATGAAATTTTCTATGGAAGGAAAGGAAATTGAATTAAGGGGTATTGTAGGGAAACGAGGAAAGATAATCAGCTCTAACGGTATGAGAAAGCTCTAGTACCAAATTTTATGAAACCAACTCACAAAAAGATAGAAAAGATAGATCAACGCCTTAGAATTCAGCCTCTTCGAGGGGGAAACCTCCTTTAAATTACACAAATGAATAATTCTTTGATGCTTAAAATGAAAAAACCTCCTTTCTATATATAAGAGTCTAAGGAGTCACAATATAACCCAGCCAACCTAACAATAATAATATAAAGGCACAAAAATAACAATAGAGGGATTCTATGGGGCAGAATAATAACAATATGGGGACAATAGGGGCACAACAATATTAATAAGGGATAGAACTACAATAGTAATGGGGTAATCACTAGTATTATAGGGACCTAACACCATCACTCTTGCTAAATGGTTTACGCGCATGCAGGCCACAAAGCTAGTGATTAAAGAAACTAGAGAGGAAATGGCACAACTCGTCAATACTGAGGAACCAAGTCTGCCACAGTTCTCCTAGGGACAGATCAATCATGAGGGGACCTCTAAGGAATTAATGAGCTCACGCTTTCAGAACATGTGCTTTGGACAAAAAAAATTAAAGCTTGAAGGAGCATAGCTTGTGATTGCAGAAAGAGGTGGAAGAATGGAAAGTAAAAACATTAGAAGGCCTCCCATATTATGAAGAAACTTCATGTTCAGATTGATCATTTGCAGAAGAAGGATGAAGAGTATTGGAACACGGTACATGAAGCAGAATCTAGCAGGGCAAACCTAGAACATCTGGTTGCGGTAGTTGCGACCGAGAACAAGGCCTGAATTTTCTTCCTGGAGGAACATGTTTTGCTTGCATAAGGGACATGCAAGGAGATTGGTGTGGGGGAGATGTTGAGTCCCAATGTTTCTCCTTTTTGACAATATTTCTAAGGCCTTAAAACCCTTATTTTTAACCCTTCTTATCCTTAAAAACCCTCTTTTACTAATTTTGTGTGTTTTGACCAAGAAGGTGCTGTGAAATTGAAAGAATTCAAATGATTTTAAAATCTATCATTTTATTTTAATTCCTAAGTATTTTTCAATTTAAAATGTTATCTAATCAAATCACCTACAATATCAAAGAAGCTGACCACATCTTGTGCAGATAAACCATTTTCTAAAGTGGTTCTGATATTCCTGCAGCTACTCCACAATTTCCTACAAATTCATCGATTTGCTGTAACCAGCCCAATTTCCTGTAGCTACTCCACAATTTCCTACAAATTTCACCAATTTCATGTAGACGTGGAGATTTCCTATAACCACCATGGATATCCTGCAGCGATATCCATGGTTGATCATGTTCTACTCAGCCTCAAGGAGAATGAAGACATGGGTTTTCTTGAGAAAGTCACTAATACGGATGTTGTCATATTGGTCGCCTCAGAACTTCCATTGGCACTGCCCATACCTTAATTCCTTTTTTGGATGGCTGTATTAAGAGGCATTTCTAGCAACTTCATGAAATCTATTTGAACCATGCTTCCATTAATGGATCGAACTCATCATTCCTATTTCTGTTATCTTTATTAGCTATTGTTAGAGAACAATTGTAGGGTGTTAGATTTTCTAATTCGAGGCAAGTTATGCCCATGTATTTGTATAAAATACCTTTATGTTTATTAGGAGGGGGAGAGAGGATCTGGAGAGAGGAAGGACATATTGAATATATCAGACTTGTATTATTGTATATTTTCTAGATTAATATAATACTAGATTTTTAGTTGAATTTCATTGAGTAACTCCTTTCACAACTAAATCATTATGTTACTATAAAAGTTGAGCACATTTCTTCTTATTTGTTTTCATGTATGAGAATACTAATGCTTTGTGATCTATGAAAAAATAGGGGAGCTAACAATGGCATCCACGCATGCCATTTGTGATCTCTTCTATAATTTTAAATGACAACACTACAAAATTAATATAGTGAATACAATAAGGCAAGCCATTGCACAACCTAGCGATGTATAAATATCATGGGTTTTTCATGTTGCACTTGATAAAAATTCTTTGTAGTTTGTGAACATCCTAGAGACCATACTCTCTTCATAGTTTTGGAACTATGATTTCATCATAGATGATTCTATGTTCATGATTGTGAGGAAGAATTCTTGAAGCCTAAGAATCCAAGTGGTAAAAATTCAAATGTGTTCCTTTCATTTGCAAAACTAGTATTGATCATTTAACCATTCAAAATTTTGAATCCTCTTTCAAGAAGGATCGGGCTGACAAATCTACAAGTGTCATTTAGAATTTTGCTTGAGTGTTTTTCTATATATCATTGACATTTTTTATTTATTTTTTCTTTGACACAACTTAGTTGGTAATGTGTAATTAGTCAATAGGACTAACATATCATGTTGCATTGTGTTGACTCAAGTTACCTATTGATGTTGAATTTTTGTTGTAACCATATAGATTTTGTACACTTCTTGTATGGTTCCTATATTAACGTAGAATATACCTACTTTTGAAAAGAGAATAGGGTATATATATTTCCAAGTTGTATACTATTAAGGAAGGTGTTTAAAAGTATTTCATGATTGTAATGCTTCAAACGATGTTTCCAAGGTGAATAATTTTCTTTGAAAAATAGGGTTTCTATTGTTGTCTATGGGAAAATCTCTATTTCGAACCCTTGACCATAGTGGAATGATACTTGTACATATGTGTGTAAGATGAATATTATTTTTTTAGTAAGCTAGTCACACCTTTGTAATACTTTAAAAAACAAAACATTATTCATGTAGCTATTGGTCTGCCATTTGGGAAAGCAAACTAGTAGCACGTAACTAAAATATTTGACAAAATTATTAGTTTGACTGTAACAATCTAAATATATAAGTCATGTATCCTAAGGTTGTAAAACAAAGCAATGAAAGACTTAAAAATAGAGCTAATGAGAAGGTTGTATAGCCTAATCTAAATAATAATAATAATAAACCCAACCATAATTAGGGGGAATCTTCTTGTTGGGGTGAAGGTGCAATGTCCTCTTCCTTGTTCTTAGGAAACCCTAATTCAACTACTTTCTTAGAAAGAGAAGTCACATTGTAATCTAAATTTTCCATTTGTAACTACAAAGTATCTATGCACAAGAGAATCTCCTATTGGGACTCAATTCTTTCTAACATGAATTTATCGGGGGTATTGTTTATTTTGAAATAGAGATATTATGTTCTTTACATATATTGGGTGTGCCTTGGTCTAGTATTACCCAGTTCTGGATTCCATTTTCCTATATTTTATTCCACCTCTATATCTGACAGAAATATTCTTCCCACTCTTGCTTAATTTTGAATAATTTCAAATTACTCTCTAGCTACCCTAGGGGTATGATCCAAATAATATACTACAAAGGATTTTATGTCATCTTGTGCTCTCATGTGCAAGGATACTCCTTGACCTTGACTTATGTGATGGTAAGGGGAAGAACCAAGATGAGACATGGATTTTGATTAAAAAAGGTGTGGGGGGAGTGGGATAGGTGACATAAGGAAAATATCATGTAGGAGAGACCAACAAAATAGTGTCCAAAAGCCTCAAATATAAATCAAAACTACTTGGAACCATCATAACAACAGAGCCAAATGGGCTTGAAGTAGGGTGCCAACTTATTAACTAGCCATTACCTTCTCCATATTCACAAGATGAGGTTAATGAACAAGGCCATAATTTGAGTCATGTGTATTCATAACCATATTTGAATACCTTTGTTTGAGATGATGGATATTATTTCCCTTCATTCCACCCCTTTTATGTAGGTGTTCGTGAACTCCCATCTGATGCACAATCATGGAGATGAGCGGTGATGGCATGTTGAGAGGAGTTGGTTGTATCAATATGGTTCAAAGAAAACCACATGGGGTTGTGTATGTTGAATATTGTTGAAGAAGGTTATCATCCATGATGATTTGTGTGATGTATAACCTTCAACAATGGAAACAATTGTATTGTATGATTTTCAATGACAATAGTAAGAGTACTTAGTTTTGTAATGGAAACATACAATCATTTCGCAAGAAATATGGTGAATATTAAAAATGTTAATGGGACTTATAAATGGTGTTTGCTACAATTATTACGGTGCATCGATAACAAAGAGAATGATGAAATGGAGGATAAGACATATAATTTGCACAGTTAATTTCTTCTTCCCAAAAACTAAGACTAAGTCCTTTAGATTGAAGCATACAATGAGCCATTTCCTTTAAGGTGCGATTCTTCCTTTCAGCTACACCATTTTGTTGTGGAGTATATGGAAGAGTATGTTGCATTTGAATTCTATTTTCAGTGCAAAAGTTGATGAATTTGTTGTTAACATATTCTCCACCATTATCAAATCTTAGCTTAAGAATTTGATGTCCATATTGTTTTTCAACAAAGGCCTTCAAGGCCAAGAACATGTTAAGTACTTCACTCTTCCAGTTTTAAGAAGTATATCCAAGTGCGTTTGGAGAAATCATCAATGAAAGTTAACAAATACTTGTAGCCGGAGAATGAAACAACTGGAAGTGGACCACATAAATCACTATGCACAAGATGTAAAGGGGCTTAGGCATGCAAAGAGGCACATTTTTCAAAACTATCCCATTGATGTTTTCTGAGTACACATCTAAAACAAACACCATCTCTACAGGATACCATTGGAAGACCTTTCACCATATTTTCTTTACATAGATTCTAAAGGGAGCAATAGTTTAAGTGACCAAATCGCTTATGCCAAACTTTGCTCACTTCATCATTATGAGCAACAAATACCAAGGGAAGATTTGATGACCCAAAGTGGTTAAACTTATAAAACCTTGTAGAATCATCAGCAATGCCAGTAGCTAAAATTTGTCTAGGATCTCTTAGGTCCTTAATTACAACATTGTGAGGTGAAAACTCAATGATTTTACCTTCAGCTGAATGAGTTATCTGATATATAGATAGAAGGTTGCAGGATAAGGTTGGAACACATAATACATCATTAAATTGACCATTATCTATATGAACAGTTCCAGTCCCTTGAAAACTAAGAGATCTATCATCACCAAAATATATATTTTTGGTGTTACAATCATTTAAAGAAGAAAACATAGCTTTGTTTTTGGCCATGTGTTAAGAAGATCCAAAATCAATGAGCCACTCATGAGAATAAGAAGAAGAAGATACATTTAGTGCATAACCAGGCCGAGATGCTTGATAACTACATGCAGAAAGTGTTATTCCTGAAGATGAAGTTGAAGTTGAAGAGTGCTCAAAATGGATGTTATGCTTCTTCATTGTTGCTTCCAAGGCTTCCATCTTCTTAAAGAATTTGGATTCTAAGTGGCCATCTCGATTACAAAAGTGGCAATGTCTATGAGTCTTCTTCCCTTTATTTTTATTTGCCTTATCATTTTGTTGAAATGATTTTTCGTTTTGAGGCTGAAATTGCTTAGGACCCTTGTCTAGTTTAGCACCATTCTTTTTAGGATACTGCTTCTTAGGATACTTTGAATTTGGTTACAATTGGGAAGCTAAGGCTTTCTTAGAAGAGTTTCCAAGATTAAGAAGACCAAGATATAAGAGCTTTTCTTGTTGTCTTATTAAATAATCACAAAAGGCATCAAAAGAGAGGGACTTGTAGCCTTTTCCTTGAGAAATAAAGGATTCTCTAGTAGAATGGAAGGTGGAAACAAGGACAAAGTAGGTTGGTCCCAACTTATTTCTTAACCATAACACCTTCCAAGAGAAGTTTAACGGTCTTGATCTTGGACAAAAAATATTCAATGGAAGAAAGATTATTGGGGTCCAATGTAAGCAACTCATTTTCAAGTTGATGGGCTCTAATTTCATTTTTAATTCCAAAAACTTTAGTGAGTTGTTTCCTTGCCTCATTAGCTGAATCAAGTTTTGCGATATGGAATCTAAGGTATGGAGAAATAGACATCCCTATCAACCCACATCCTTGATCTTGCCTATTTTCCCATTTGGCTACCTTATCTTCATCTTGAGGTTTGGTTTCTTGGCCAAAGGCTATTCTATAAAGACCTTTACTTCTAAGTAGATCCACAATGTAGGACCACCATTGGAAGTAGTTGGTGCTGTCAAGAATAACTCAACATGGAATTTCCATTTTAATAGGGATTAAAGCTATAGATGTTGAAACTAAATGTTCTAATGGAAATAGCGCAAAAAACTAGGCTTATTAAAAAAAACAACTCTGAAAATGGCTTCTGGATGAAGAAGTTATGGCTTTTTGAAGAAAAATTGTTTAAGATGCCAACAAAGTGCATGAATGTGCATAAATGAATGATAATGTTATATTTAAAAAAAATCCCGCCCCCACCCTTTCGAAACATAAATCTAATTAGCTCGCTTTTAAAAAAATTATGTGACTCACTTTTATAAATAAGTGAAAGTCACTTTCACAATGGTACTTTATGAGCTGCCCACTAAATTGTAACTTAAATAAAAGATAAAGAGACTTTAGAATTATAAGTGACTCACTTTTTATAATGGGTGAGAACACTTTTACATAAAGTAACTTTAAAACATAAGCTGCATGTGCTTTTTGAAAAGGTATCTCAGCAAAAAGAAAGACTTGAACCCAAGACCTCTATTCTCATAAAGTAACTTTGGACCAGGTGAGCTAGTTTAAAAGGTTAGAAATTTTTGGAAATGAGGAAGGGAGGGTTTTTTTTTTTTAGTCACTGAAGCTTTGGGGTGCGTGCTTGCTTAAGAAAGCTCTTTTCTTCCTACAAGACAAAAAACACAAAACCCAAAATGAACATACAAAAAAAAACAAACCTTATGGCTTGAAGTTAGCTTTAGCCAGAAACTAAATATTTTCCTCAATGTTTCTGATTTTTCGAGATCACACTACAGTGCAGTAGAAAAGAGCATATGCATGAGAAAACTATTTCCTTTATGTTTCTGATTTGTTGAGATCACATTGAGTCACGAGGCAAAGAGCATATACATAAATGAAAGGTATAGATCTGGTGATAAAAAAGCAGACAGCTAAATAAACCGAAATAAATAGAGAGAAAATAACTAAAAACTGCAAATAAACGTTGTATACCTCTAGATCTTAAAAATGACATAGCTAGGGCTATAAGAAACCTTCTCGCATCAAACAAAATGGGTTCCTCACTCGAACTGATGCTCCTAACGCAATAGAGTAGTCTTCTCAACTTGAAAGCAGTTAGAAATAGTAGGTCTAGGAAACAATAATCAGATGCAGTTCTACCGACTTCAGATTTGGATCACCAATAGATGCAACCCTCAAATAGCTCTGATACCATGTAGGAATTTACAAGGTAAGTTCCTCGGATAGAACACCAAAGGAAACTGCTCACAAACAGATCACAAATCAATACACCAATATTCTTAACATGGTTAAAACCCTCAAAGAGGGAAACAGTCCACGGCCTGAGCCAACGCAGCCAACGCAGCCACTTTAGGCAATTTATTAATAAAATAATAAAAATATACATGAGCTTCTCTCATGAACGGTTACCCTACAAATGACCCTCCATGCTCTTTAAATAGAGATCATGGACCAATCAAGTGTTAAGCCACAGATCAAGTGTTGGTAATACCGAGGAGAGAATCAAATCACTACTTTTCATGACCGTCGGATTGCAAGTTACAAAAGTACACAGTAAAGAAATACACTTTACCTAACTCTACACTAGACCAAGTTATACTTAACTATTTCCTATGTGTCCGAATATCCTAACAAAAAGTACTTGGTTTTCTAATGAAAACATACAATCATTTTGCAAGAAATATGGTGAATATGAAAAATGTTAATGGGACATATAAATGGTGCTTGCTACGATTATTACGGTGCATCAATAATAAAGAGGATGATGAAATGGAGGATATAGATAAAGTGTGAAATGGAGGATAAGACATGGAGTATGAAGATGATGATGATGATTCTTACAAATAGAACTTGGAATAGGATGTACAATGTCCCTTTTTTGTGATGATTTTTGTATAGATACATTAATCCTTTCAATTTTTTTATCGGTGTAGGTACCTTGGAATGATTTGTTTCTCAATATAGTTTTAGATCTTCATTGGCTTTTTCTAGCCATATTTAGTGCCTGTGTACTTGAAAACACTTATGAATCAAAAGTTTTTTTTCCTCCTTTTTTCCTTTGTCTTTTGATTTTTCTTGTCAAGCTATTGATGTCATTTTCAGTTTTCACTACTTCCTTACCCCATTTATCCTAATAGGGTTTTGATGAGAAGAATTTCCTTTATTGTAGACCTAAGGTTTCCTCCATGATGGTTTTCAGCCAAAGGTCTATCCCGAGTGCATTAATGAGGATTCCACTTGGATATTATATTATTATTATTATTATTATTTTCTTTCTCATTTGCAATGTTTTTGATATCTAGATGGCTTTAGAGCATTTTTACTCACAACCACACCAAATTTATAGGCTTTGAATATGGTTGTGACTTACTCCTTTTATAGATTCTTATTGTAGATATTTTCTAAAGAGCGACTACAACAAACCTTGGATTTCTTAGTGATTATCCATTTTTTATAAGTGATTTGCCATGATTTTACAAGATATTATAATATGGTGAGGTATTCTCCAAAAAAATTATATATACATATTATATTATTACTAAATTGCCTTCCATTTTTCCTATGTATCATGTGGATTCACCCATTTATTATACATAAAAAATTTGGGCGGTTCTTAAAATTTTCCCTGATCTAAAATAGTTGCCTTTAAACAATGAAAAGATAGATACATTGTCAAATCAGTTTGAACTTCTTTGTGTCATCTTATTAATGAGATTTCTCTTGTCAACTTTACAGTTTTGTGCCATCATTTATAAAATATTCCATGAAATAAAACATACCCATACTAAATAATTTGGAAATGTTTATTTGATAATGTGGGGTGGCCTATATCAAGTGAAACCTATCAAAGACTCTAACCATTGAACATCTAATGTGAACAAGTTGAGAGTGCCATATTGTTTTTCGCAAGACAAAATAAATTCCTATGTTTTGCATATTCCAATGCATAAAGATATTATAATATATCTTTCATTTCAAATTTTTGAAAAGAATGAGATTGAATGTCCACTCAAATTCTAACACAGAATTCATCAATCATTATTGTTATAGAGAACCACCAATTTATCAACTTTTTCCAGATCTATTTTACAAAAATAAAGATGTACAAAGACACAATAAAAAATGTTGTCACATGTGGATATACATTTAATAGTTCTAGAAGCATTTGAAAATTTTGGAAGTAGTCAAAAAATATTTGTGTCTTATAAAAACAATGATACTAACAACAAAAATACTACTAAAGTGAAATATGCTCCTTGAATCATATGTTGTAAACTACAATATCGAAGATGGTCTTGTTAACAATGTTAATGGAATATTGAAAGCTTATTCTTCAAATGGAGAAAATGGAGAAGGTAAACTTTGGATAGAATTTTTTGATTGATTTGTTAGGAAATTACAAAAAAAAAATCCAAATATTATATGGTGCAAATATCGAAAATACGTGGTGTTGATCAGGAAAATGTCCTCTGTCAACATTAGGGGAGACCACTCGGTCAAGAACTTAAAGCGGATTGTTTTTCATTGAAGATGGTGGTTCCAATTGGTTATGGGTCCAATTACCCTTAAACATAAATATAATCTAATATAAAACTAATATAACCTAAACTAATAATTAACTCAGACCTATATTACATCATGTTACATTTCCATTGTATCAATCTTTAAAATGTGGGTTAAAGAGCTAAATTGACAAAAAGGTTGATAGACTTTAAAAATGTTAATCAACTGCAATCAAATGATTTATTTGACTCCTTAAGAGAGGAATTGATGCAGAGCTAAATATGAAAATGAAAGACTAATATAAAACATAAAATCCTATCTTGAACTAGAATGGGATATCCCTACCCTAATCCAAGAGAAAGTTAACTGAAATAGGGGGAAAGACTGGTTTATGAATGACTTCAGAATAAATATTCGATTATGAATTCCAAAATATTTTGTAAACCCATAAAAGGTTAAAACAACTATGTAAATGAATCTACTTTAATAAATAGTTATTAGGCTAAGTCCATCTACAAGCCTGACATCATTTTAAACATAATTCATTATAAATTTTATATTAATCAAAAGAAATTATTCATTTTAATTAATACACATAAAATAAAAACACACATGTAAATGAATAATAAATATTTATCATTCACCACAAGTATAATTAAACGAAATAAGTATGATTTTGGTCTCATTCTGCCTCTTGGATATAGCCCCTATAAGACTTCAGCAACATATCACAATATGAATCAATAACAATGTTAAGGATAAAAGAAACGTACTACTTAGAATGGAAATCAAAACTAATTACAAAACTTTGAAAAAAATATATATATTTAACATTCTGGTAATAATACAGAAGAAGGAAAATTCATCATACAATTCCAAAATTACATTACAAACATGTATTCTGGGAGCAGGTAAGACCCATAGTAAAACTACCTGCAATAGTGCAAAGCAAATATAACAGAGCCAAAAACCCTCTTTCAATATATACAGTAACTCTCTTTGTGCTAAACAATAGTGTGTAAGCACAAATTAAATCATAGCAGAGAACCCCTATGGTGGATAGCAACCACTCCAGTGTGAATGAATTTAGAGGTATTTATATAATATTTACAAAGATAACAGTCTCCTTGATTCTCTCAATAACAGATTTAATTACAGAAAATATGACTTTAATTGGAACTCTCACCAAACATAGATGAATACAATAGAACAAATTTCCCAATTTGGTTTGTGCATATACGGACGATCTCGCTTGTTCTAAATGGATAGGAAGAGTTTACAGGGAATTTAATCATTATTCAACTGATTCAACAATGTATTTACCAATTAATAAATCCCTTTTTCCACCGGGAGGAATTTCATTGGTGATTGATATATCTTAGCAATCGGCCTCATATCAGTAGTCAAACAAGAAACATAATATTTTATTAAAATAGAAAAAACATGGATTAAACTATAAAAATGTGTTAAAGTATACTTATACGAAGAGAACTTTTTAAATTAATTAAGTTGATTTTACTTATACATGGCAAGATCTGAGTAGTACAGGAGGTAAGCTCATCAAAACTTTTAAAATGAGACAAAACGAAATGGTTACAATATTGAGCGGCTTTGATATGGAGCGGATGTGATATCTTATTCAACTCCTTTTAATAACTTTATTGTGTCCATTATCTCAGAGCCTTTTATTAGAGATCTTATATCAAGGGTTTTACAATTTTTACCATTTAAAAGTTTCGATATATAGGCAGATGCGATATTCCTATCAGACCATTGTTAATAGGGAAAATTTTAAGAACCCCTAAATTTATAAGTATAATAAATGGGCAAATCTCCATGGTATATAGGAAAAATGGAAGGCGATTTTAGCAATAATATAATATGTAAATATAATTTTTTGGCGAATCTCTCACCAAGCATGGCGAATATTTTACTCAATTAAAAAATCTTGTAAGATCTTGGTATTACCATGGGTTATCATAAACTTGGAGCTTTAAAATTACTATTAGTAATTTGTAAAAATTAATAAATTAATAGTTGATTTTTATTTTATTTTTTATTTTAACCAAGCTAAAATGTTTAACATACATTAAATTACAACATCCATTTTTACTCGGATCAAATATTTTTTCACTCTATGCTAGTTTGCATATCATGATATTTGATACCTCTCGGGGGTTAGTAGATCCAAAGTAAAGATGGATCTATGTTGGTTTAATTCTCCCATTTAAATAGGCTACATTCCGGGTCAATACCATGTGCCATTTTGGTGAATACCATGGGTCAATACCATGTGCCATTTTCATTTTTATTAATACTAATATTAGGGTTAATAAATGTTTTTTGCATGGTATTAAAATAATAATAATAATAATAAATTGTTTACCATAACTCTCGTTTATTTATATTTTTATTAATTTACCATATTATTCATAAATACAAGGTGACTTATGGAATAAATATATAAAAAAATTTATTTGCTTACCATACCTCTTGCTTATTTATATTTTAATTAATTTACCATACCTCTTTCACAAATATGGTATTTGGCCCATAGGATTCACTTAAATAAAACCTCTTTCTTGAGCC
>APFE030569414.1:268642-292356 GCA_000404065.3 Pinus taeda
ATTCACTTAAATAAAACCTATTCTTGAAAATTAGGGCGAATGGAAGGTTGTAACTCCTAATTTCAAGGGCTAAATTTACCTTTTTTTACCCTCTCCCTTAAAATAAGGTGGGCTATTTGAGGTGATTTGTAAAAATGTACTATGATACAAAATATTCGCCCACTAAAAATTTAAAACCCCTTAATTTCGCCAAAGGGCGAACATTCGCCCCTAAAATTTTCTATCATTGTTAATACGCATATCGGGTTTGACATATCGAAGCTTGGCAGATATCAGAAGTCAAAGGGGGAGGTGCATTGGGATATTGACGATTGAAGAGATATGAATATCGGAGATCGATGATGAGAGGGATATGATTATTGGAGATCAGAGATTAGAGGGATATGATTATCGGAAGATTGACATATCAGAAATCGAAGATCAGAGGGATTGGCATATTGGAATATCAGTGAGGAATCATATCGTAGTCTTTAAAATGTGTCTCAAAAGGAAATCTTTCATAGAGCGGAAACAATGACATGGAATGTTGGTCCTCCGATAGGGATTATAAATTATAACGCCTTTATATAATGGTCGAAATTTGGTTATGATATGAGCTAAAGTATATAAAAAGGGTTTTCCACATACATATTTCGAATTTAATATGCCCCCCATGTCACTTATATGCATTGGATATTATATTCTTTGATTATGACATAACACATTGTATTATGAATCAAGGTTTTGACATGACGAAATTCTTAAAGGGTTCCTTTGATGTCAAAACTATGATATCTTTGATATATTGTAACCAGTTGTTTAATGATTAAGGCTTAAATACTATGCACACATCTTGGTCTCTGGGGATATTTTATTCATTAATCCAATTAATTAAGATGTTTTAAAAAAACTTATTTACAAATTTTATTAACAAACAAACCTAATCAAACTTAGGAAAACTATAAAAATAAAACAAGTGTAAATAAAAAACATATTAGACTTGAAATGAAGCAAGCACACTCAAAGTCTACATGCAATACCAAAAGGGTCCACATGTCTATTATGATAGAATAGAATGGGGGTGTTGTATTTTTAGTACAAAAATGGTGACACACTTGGGAGAAGTAGCTATCTCTATCATAAAGATACAAAACCTAGTTTAAAAATGAAGGAATCATAATTAGACAATTTGAAATGCTCAAATTTATATATCCTAACAGTTAGCTCAGTTGAGCATCAATTTTCGAGTAAACAAGCTAATCAAGAAAACATATTTTTAATTTAACCTCAATACCATATGCATGGCCAATGCTTCCATCATGCATCTCTAGCCTCAGTAGGGATGCCTTTTAACCCTCTTAGGTGCCAATGTCCCATCTATTAGGAATAAATACATAGTTTCAAAATATCATCTTAAACTTATTTGGATGCCAACTGAAGATCATTGTCATGGCTTGGTAACAAGCTAAAGACAATGCCATTCATGGGATCTAACATTGTCAACAATACGACTCATGATTAGACCTCTTGTCTCTCAACCTTGTGGTCTAAAGCCATTACCTTGGTTGGGTGACTAATAATGGTAATGCCACAATGTTAGAACTTATGATCATGGTAGGTCGACTCGTGATGAGACATCCTATTCTTCAATTGACCATTTTTTGTTTTTATGTTTAACTAAGGTTAATGTTAATCTCATAGATATCACTTAATAGATTATTGTGTCATACTGCCCCTTGAGAGCATGGGATGGCATAAAAAGATTTAAGCTGACTACTATTCACTTGAATAAACTTGTTCACCAAAATAAATCATGGCCTTAACTAAATGTTGTTAAATGTGTTTTAGTTTCTTTAAATGTAGGGGTTAAATATAGTTCCTTAAAAATAACAGAAATATTTAAACTCAAGTAACAAAAACAAGGGGCTCCACTTGGTTAGGAAAGATGAAAATGAACATAATCGAAATCATCTTCACTGAAGTGATCCTTAGAGATTAGGTTATGTTAATATATATTAGAGCATAAAATTGACTTGCTCGATGATTATGCCAAGATGAAAGAAAAACATTACTTCATTTTATTGTGAAATGAAATGAAAAGACAATCTAGCTAAGCCTAAAATGCTTATCAAATCATGAAGAAGTCAATCAAGATAATGGACCTTGAGATACATCTTACAAGATAATATAAAGAATTAACATAACAATGAGACTGTGTTGATTTTATCTTGTAGGATGATTTGTTAGTAAATATCTTTTGTTTCAAAGCATATGTATTGATTTAGATTTATTGGTGTATGCTTTGATATGGGTTTTCTTACTTTTGCAAACCTTATTTAAAGATAGTTTGCGAGTCTTTATAGATTCAATTTGAAGAATAAGACCAACAACCAATTTAAAAATGTAAGAAAAATTAGAAAAGAGAAAACTCCATAGTCTCATACGATGGTTGTTCTTCCAAAATTTTTGTTGCCAGCAAAGTTGAATCTGAAAATCAAGTCCCTGGGAACATGCAAAAAGAAAAACAAAATATAAGAAAGGAATAATGATTAAACTAGAAAAGAAAAGATGAAATAAAGCTCAAAGTAGATGAGGATATACATATAAATGTGTACCTGGAAGAATTTGATCATAATTTTACCTGATGAATCTTCATTTTCTCCCACGTATTAATCAAATTTCAAAGACATCTTCTTATTCAATTTAAAATTACAGCGAAACTACACCTAATCCTAATCTAAAAAGAGAACTAAGACTAAGTGAAATCGTGCTTCCAATGTAGCAATTCAAGAATCTTATTTTGTGGATGAATGTGAAAATCAAATATCAATAATAAAAGAATAAATATAATTAAACAAAAATAAATAAAACTAAAAGCATTATGTTCATCTATTGTTAATGTACGTACAAGAAGAAACTTATTTACAAAATCCTTTCCCTGAGATTCTTCCAGACACTTGCCTACAAGATCATAAAATTCAATATTTATTTCAATAGTTGCTTGAAAGAGTTTGAAGGAAAGAGGAAATAACACGCATGTGGTAAATGATAAGTCTTTGAATATCATAGGTTGCTATAAACAAGGAATAATATGTAGATTATTAGAACATTTTTTTAAAATGAATCGATAAGTCATGGGTAGTAATATAGAAAATTTCTAGAGATTACATGGCTCAACAATATATAATGATAGGTTCTCAAATGTCATCATTTTGTGAAAAATCAATTTGAAAATAAAAAAGAAATTAGCCACACATAATCATCAAATAGGATTGAAAAATAAGAATTAGCCAATGTTCATGACTATAACTCTGAAATTCATTTCCATTTTTGTTGATTAATATGTTAGATGCGAGACTAGAGATATGATGCTCATAGTACTAGCATAATGTTTTTATAAAATAAAAAAATAAATTTGAAAAAGAATCAAATTGAAATCTGAGAAAATGAGAAAAAGAGAAATTATATTTTTATCTAAATAACAGGTTGATACAACACAGTGAGAGTATGTTTGTAAATATTTTCTTCTCACAAGTGACTAAAAACTTAAAATCATTTTTATTTCCATTCACTTGAAGAGATGGGAAATTTCCTAGATTATGATCACAAAAAGGAATCTCACAAGTATAGGAATTATAAATTGGGGTAGATTCGTGATTTTTGAAATCATCATGATGATTGAATGATTGAGAATTTATTGAAACATTTAAATTAGCATTATTTTCATCTTCAAAAATAGATTTACTTAAAGGATTAATTTTTGAAGAAGAAGAATAATGAGGTTCAACTTTTTCATCATTATGAACAATTTCATTAATATCCCCTTTTCCTAAATCAGAATAAGACAAAGAATTAGTAGAATTGTAAGTGACTAAATTTTCTCTATCCCTATCAGAAATTACTGATAATTCGTAAATGGTAACTCCTTTATCTTGTGAATTGTTACCAATGTCGGAAATAGTAGATGAATTATTATTTAATGAAATATCAAATAAATTGGGATACAAATAAAAGTGAGAATTTGAATTTAGAACCCTATAAAATTCTCTATTAGAAATATGTTGCTCATTTTTCAAAATGTGTGCTTCAAAATCTTCCTGATTTGAATGATTGAAAACTTCAGGATGTTGATCCATGTACTGTTGTTGGAAAACCTAGATTTTTCATTTCTTAAATAAATATCAAGAAGAAGATACTGATTTTTGTTCATTTCTGGATGTAATTGTTCATTCATAGTAGCATTATTTATTTGGACGAAGTAATTTTTCTCCTGAAATCATTCATCAGAAATTCTAGTTTCTAGAAGAGGATAATTATTGGTTGTTGGAGCAGTAGATTTTGCAATAGAAATAAATTAACTTTCAGACGCTTGATAGGGAATACAAGGGAGAGATACCAAATATTTAAACCAACCCATTAATTGAAATTGAGGAGGTGAATCTTTGGACTGAAATTGAATTAAAATTAATTTGAATCTACTTGAGAAATTTTCCAATGACTCACCTTCCATCCTACATAATTCGGCTAATTGATTACACACCTTTTCATAATAATATCATTAAAGGCATGAAGGAAAATCTATGAAGATTTGTCCCAGCTCTGTACAGAGGAAACTGGAAGAGATAAGCACGAGTCCTTAACTTCTTCTGTCAAAGAGTAAAAATCCTGCAAATATTGTATTCATTAGTATTAAATTATTAAAACTTAAAATAAATTTAAGGAGATGATTATAAGCATAAGTCTTATCATTATATTTTACCTTAGACAGGATCTTGACTTCCTTTATCAAAGTGATTTTTGGATTAGGTCGACTAAAATAAATCCAAGGAGGTATTTTAAATTCATCCATAG
This sequence comes from Pinus taeda, assembly GCA_000404065.3. Classification (NCBI taxonomy): domain Eukaryota; kingdom Viridiplantae; phylum Streptophyta; class Pinopsida; order Pinales; family Pinaceae; genus Pinus; species Pinus taeda. Next base: position 273,473 of record APFE030569414.1, read on the forward strand.
TAGTAAGTTAAAATTTCAAAGAACAAAATATCCAAAGAAAACAATATATTGTGGCCCTCCTTCTAGCGGAAAAAATGTTGATCGACAAAAATGTCCTTAATCAACATTAGGGGAGACCACTTGGTCAGGAACTTAAAGAAGCTCCTTTTCCGTTGAAGATGGTGGTTCTGACTAATTATGGGTCTAGTTACCCTTAACCATAAACCTAATCTAATCTAAAACTAATATAACCCAAACTAATAATTAATCTATTTACACCTATATTACATCATGTTACATTTCTTGCATATCAATCTCTAAGATGTGGGTTAAAGAAGTTACAAAGGTTTGATTGATTTTAAAAATTCTGATCAAACCACAATTAAATAATTTATTTGCCAATTTAAGAGAGGACTTGATGCAGATCTAAATATTAAAATGCAAGACTAATCTAAAACATAAAATCCTATCTCGAACTTGAATGGGATAGCCCTCTCCTAATCTGAGATCAAGTTAACTACAACACTGGGAAAGAGTGATTTATGAATGAATTCGGAATTAATACTACATTATGAATTCCAAAATATTTTGTAAACTCATAAAAGGTTAAAAAAACTATGTAAATGGATCCACTTTAATAAATAGTTATTAATGTAATTCCATCTACAAGCCTGAATTCACTTAAAATATAATTCATTATAAAAAAATTATTACAAAAGAATAGTCCATTTCAATTAATACACATAAAAGAAAAATGCACTTGTAAATGAACAATAAATAGTTATCATTCACCACAAGTATAATTCAATGAATTGAGTATGATTTCTGTCTCATTCTGCCTCTTGGAGATAGCTCCTCCAAGACTTCAGTAGCATATCACAATATGACTCAACAATAGTGTTAGAGATCAAGGAAACATGCTACTTAGAATGGAAATCAAAACCAATTATAAAAATTTGACAAAAATATAAAAATTAAACATTCCATTAATAGTACATGCAAATGAAAATTCATTAAACAATGTAAAAATTGCATTACAAATGTGCAGTCTTGAAGCATCTCAGACCCATAGTAAAATTTCTTGCAATAGTGCAAAGTAATTATAACAGAGCCATAAACCCTCTTTCAATCTCTAAAATAACTCTGTCTATGCTAAAAAATAATATGTAAGCACAAATTAAATCATAGAAGAGAACTCCTGTGGTGGATCACGACCACTCCACTATGAATGAATTCAGAGGTATTTATACAATATTTATAGAGCTAACAGTCTCCCCTGGTTCTCTGAACATTAGAGTTAATTATAACAAAGACAAATTTAATTGGAACTCTCAACAAACGTAGATGAACACAACAAAACAAATTTCCTAATTTAGTTTGCACAGATAAGAATGATCCCTGGGATAGGAAGAATTTATAGGAAACGTAATCGCTATCCAACTGATTCAACAATGTCTTTACCAATTAATAAATCCATTTTTCCATTAGGAGGAATTTCATTGGTGATTGGTATGTTTTCATAATCAACCTTGTATTGAAAGTCAAACATAAAACATAATTAATGGTAAAGAGTTGGATTTGTTTATTAAAATAGCAAAAACATATATTAAACTATAAAGATTTGTTAAGGTATATTTATTCCAAGAGACGTTTTTACATTAATTAAGTGGATATTACTTATACTTGCAAGAGATGAGTGGTATCAGAGGTCAACTCATCAGAGCTTTTAAAATGAGACAAAACAAAATAGTTGTGATATTGGGCGGCTCTGATATCGAACGAATGCGATATTATATTCAAATCCCTTTAATAACTTTATTGGGTCCATTATATTGTAGCATTGTATCAAATATTTGATATAGAGAGTTTTACAATTGTTACCATTTAAATGTTTTGATATATAGGCAGACGAGATATTCTAATTAGGCCATCGTTAATACGCATATCATGTCTAACATAACGGAGCCTGGCATATATTGAAAGTCGGAGGGGGAGGCACATTACGATATCGGCAATAAGAGAGATATGAATATTAGAGAGTGGCTATTATAGGGATATGATTATCGGATATTGGACATCGGACGGATATGACTATCGGAAGATTGGCATATCAGAAATCAGAGATCGGATAGATTGGCATATCGGAATATCGGTGAGGAATCATATCATAGTTTTTTAAATATATATTGAAAGTAAATATTCGATATGCATTACCTATGATATGTGAGACCGGAAACAATGACGTAGAATTTGGGGTCCTTCGGCAGGGCTTAAAAATTATAGTGCATTTATATAATGGCCAGAATTTGGTTATGATATACTCCGAAGTCTATAAAAAGGGTTTGCCACATACATATTTGTAATTTAATATGCCCTCCATCCCACTTATAGATATGTATATTATTATTTTATTACAACATAAGTCGTTGTATTATGAATTGGGTTTTCGACATCACGAAATTCTTAAAGGGTTCCTCCGATCTTAAAGCTCCAATATCTCTTATATATTGGGACCAATTATTTAATGATTAAGGATTAAATCCTACGAACACATCTTGGTCTCAAGGGCTATTTTATTTATTAATATAATTAATTAATATGTTTGAAACAAAAACTTATTTACAAAGTTTATTAACAAACAAACCTAATCAAACTTAGGAAAACTATAAAAATAAAACAACTGTAAATAGAAAGAAAATTGAACTTGAAATGAAGAAATCACACTCAAAGTGTACATGCAATGCGAAAACGGTCCCTGTCTCTAGTATGATAGAATAAAATGAGGGTGTTGTGCTTTCACTACAACACGTGGACACTAGTGTTTCGTGTTGCAAAGCTATTACCATCATTTGGAAGCAAAAGTCATGGTATAATATGAAGAAAATTTATAGTACAACTAGCTTGCATTAGGACAATACATAGACAAAAATTATTAAATTTAGAAAGACTTATGTTTGACCCAAGTAAAATTAGAACACATGGGTTAGTGTAGAAAACTATTTCATGAGTGAAAACCATGGATTCATTGTTCTTTCTTAAAAATTTAACACATGAAAATTTCCTTGTTAATAAAAATATAGATGGAGAGATGTAGCAGTTGATTGAAAATGCATCATTGAACCTTAATGTTTTTACTAAGTATTTTGAAAATTAAAATGTAGTTACATTGGCCTATCTAAACACACATAGCTTTCATGCACATCTTGATGGTATTCAAGTAGACAAAGACATTATGGACAATATGGTTATTTTATTACAAGAAACTCACAAAAAATTTCTATTTAGTGAATGTATGTTTCCTTACATCATTTTGAATTCAACATACTCTATTCGTGGTGTTCTTACTTGCATAAAAAATAGATACACATACTTGAAACAAAAAACATTTGTGATGCAAAAGTTGAGCTTGTGATGTCACAAATATATGTAATACAACCAATTTGCGTAATGAACATATATGTTGCACCATTTACTCCTATATTTACTATGATTGAAACAATATCAATTGTTAAATTACACATTCTTGATGACAATTGTATATTGATCACTATTGGTGATTTCAACATTGACATGCATTCCAATAGCCTAGGAAAAAAATTAAAAATAAATATATGGAATCAATTCAGTTGCACAAATTGACACACATGCATACTTCAAGTTCACAATCTCAAACATAGCATATTTGTACATGTCTTGACACTAGTTGTTGTCATGTTGGTTTGATGGATGCATATTGGATTGATCATGATGCAATTCATTTAATCTTCTACATAAATTGAACTTTGCATGAAAAATTACAATTGTATATTTTTTTCTCCTCTTTGAGTATTAAAACAAAAATAGTAAATGTGGAAGCACAAAATCACATGTTCCATGTATTGTTTTGTTTTTTTTTATTACTTTTCTTGTTAGGGACCTAATATTTAATCAAACACAATCATGAAAAAATTAACTTTTTTAACATGAGTTCAAATATCTGTAATAGAAATTTTGTAAGACATATTTTCATGATTTCAATGTGTATTTTTGAAATAAATCATTTACATAAGTCATGTTGTAATCTACAATTCAATAGTTTTGTGTAGTGTACCGTTTTTAAGTGAAAATGAATAAATTGGTACAATGATTGTTCTTTGGTATTACTTAAATAGATTACTGAAAAATATTTAAGATACACAATCATTGTTTAAAACTTACAATATGTTCGTGCCATAGTTATGTTTATATAGGTGTAATAATGAATAATATGTCATCTCGCAAAGCAGATAATGGAATAAGTGATAATGAATCTAGTGATATGGACAAACTATTAACTCTTTCTGCTTACACAATCAAGAAAAAACCAATGTCCTCACATTTGCACTTGCATTTTCTTTTTTACTTTTAGTATATTTAAAATAGAAAAAATATATGAACCACTAAGAGAAATGTTTTTTCTTCATAGCCAAGGCAAACAAAAAGCAATCGCATTGTCCATTATTGACATTTTCACGGGAAACTCAAAAATTATTTTTGAAGGAGATGTTTGTGTTATATGGTCCTAATTTTTATTCAATATCTTTCTCATCACCAAAGGCTCAAGTTGTACATATTGATATTGTTGATGTACATGAAAAACTTACAATAATTATTGACATAAGTGATAAGGTAATTTATTGATTCTTATTGTAGTGGCCAATCTAGGGTGCTAGATTAGACTAAATTTATTATCAACCAGGGTAAGTAAACTTCGAGGCATGTGTCTAAAGTCTATAGACATAAAGGATTCCTAACTAAGAGTTTATTGCAATAGGCTACAATACTTCTTTACAGAAGGTTAAGATATGTTTCCTCTCACCTTAACACTCAGATCACCTAAGTTATCTAATTGTTCTAAGGATACAATGTATTGCTAGACTGAGATTTTAATCCCCTTACAAGGATGCTATGCACAAAAGCTCTGTCTAGTTAACACTGAAGCATTCATGAAAAATCAAAAGCACATTGAATTTTAAATGCATAAAAACAGAGTCTATGGAGATGCTTTAAAATATAACGATGGATCAAATCTCTTACAAGATATGGTTCAATGATCTAACGATAAAATCTTCAAGCTATCACCATAAATAACATTTGTGAGAATTTCTAATCAAATCAACAAAGTCATAAACATGGAAATAACACTAAACACTATGAATTCTATTCAAATTCAAAAACTGCTAAGGAAACGAAATTAACTGTATACCAATCCACGCAGGGCCCGTCCACGTTTCAATGGTACACTGAAGTAAACTCAAGCAATGAGAGTATTAATGCATAGACACTGCTTGAGTAAAACCGTAACTATATTCAAGTGCTGAAGATTGCAATCACATACAAGAGTTCTATTCCAAAACGATACACAGAGATAATAATCGTAACTGTTCTTGAAAACAAAATAATATGCAGTCTTTATCTGCCTCCCTATTTGAATCGAATGTACATTCATTAAGTAGATGTTTCTGCTTTTACAATGGAGTGATTTTTTGTCATTTCTAATCTAAATTGATTTCCAAAAAAAAAAAAAAAAACGAAACAAGTTTGGGAAACCATGGCTTTTTACTGCCTTTGTGACCACAATGTTGGGGTTTGACCAGCGTTGACTGCATAACCAGGAGCTTTTGATTTGTTGTAGAATCGATTTTTCACCATGCATGTACACTGAGGATCTCGTTCCTATCCATTTCTTTGGCTTTCCTGTCATGCCACGTGTCATTTGATAAACCATTTATAGGATGTTATGAATTCCTGTAATCTTTTTGTTGAAAATTCCTAATTTCTAACATAAAAATTCATAAATTAGCTTTAATGCAAACTAAAAACTATAATGCTATTAATTAATCAATTTCAATGGATATAAGGGGTCTATGGAGGAAAAAGATAGACAAATGATGATGTTTCTAGAAGAAAAATATGGTAATGGAATGGTACCAACATCTCCCCCAAGCTCAATGACTTAGCATGTCCTCATGCTAATCCTGATGTGTTGCCTTCATACTCTATTCCTGCCTATACCTCTGCTGCTTTTAACAATGCATCTATGTTCTTCTTAGCTTGGGCATCTTTCTGAATGTGGAGCTCATGTTTCAAACTCTTGTATTTCTCCTTGAGGGCTTTCTTTTGGGTATACCATTTAGTTTCCCACTTACAAATATCAGTTTGTTCAGCCTTGAGCTCTCTAATTTGCTCCTTAAGCTTCTCATTCTTCTGTTGGGTTTCCTTACTCTGAGTTTTCAACATTTCATTCTCCCTCTTAATGACTTTTTCCAGCATGTTGGCCTCCATCAGTTCTTCTTTTAACTTTTCAATTTGCTTTTCCAGTCTCCTTTGTTTCTTAATTGCAGGTGGTGACTCTTTTCCTTGCCTATTGTTGCTCTCAACCTCCATTTTGGCTTCTGGTCCAGTCTGTGAGTGAGCATTGCTCTCGATGTCCATCGGTGCATGTGCATTTGATTCTGGTTGATCTTCTTTTGGCTGGGTGTTTTGTGCTCTCCAAGATCTTCTTGTATATGTAGTGCAAATTTTATCTTGCTCCATTTTTTGGGCAGCCTCTTGTCTCATCTTTCTCGTCCTCACACTGCTACTGGGTGGAGGGACATTGCTTGATTTGCGCACAGGGATCTCTTCATGAATGTCAAGCATAAATCATAAGTGCTCTTGTTGTTCTTGCTCATCCTCTCCATCTTTGATTTGATTGGCAACCAGAAATTCCTTCAATGTCTTTCCCCTTTTCTGCACTTCAAATTCAATGAGAATTTTGATTAACCCGAAATGATACAAGCTTTTGTCCTCATTACCTTTTTGCTTTTGGATAGTTTTTGACATCTTGGTCAAGATCTGCAAGAGGAAATATGGTAAACTAATGGTGCACTGCCCCTTTAAATGTAACAGGAGTTTGATGTGGTATAAATAGACTATGCTATATCGACCCTCACTCGTAACAAATTTTTGAATGATATACACCATTTCGTCCCATGGATGCATCAAGCAGCTCGTAGGGACACCCTCCTTCCAGTTAATAGATGGAACCCTCGAACTGGACATGAATTGGGTCCATGATTTTTCCTTGAATTGTTTTTTTCTGAAGTACTTTTCTCCTTCTGGGCTAATCCCTAAGGATTGTGCTATGGTGTCTTCTGAGATCCTAAATGAGAAATTGTCTATCAATTCTTTCTCCCCGTTAAATGTAAAGGCAAACTATTTAGTTACTTCCTGATTGCTCCCATTAAACTTCTCCAAGAAGGGTAGCCATTGTTTTTCTCTTAAAATTGCAATACAGTAATCGTCGTACTAAGAACTATCAAATGTGTTTGGCTCTACTCTATTAGTCGTTTTGACAGAGAAACTCCTGCTCTAACCCTCTTCGTTTATGCTTACTAATTTAACAAGGGTATTTTGGTTTGTTACCTTTGCTTTACTGTCCACAAAACTGACCTAGTGGCGCCCTCTGTTCTTCGAGATCAGCTCCTTCAATGGCTTAAGCAGTGACCGGATGACTGTCCTTGAATTATGGCGTAGGTGGAAACTTGTGAGCCCAATTACTGTGCTTTCCTTTCGTAACACTAGTTGTTCCCTGCCTTTTTGTTTGAAATCACAGCACTTGAATTGCTAGTATGGAACGCCCTTTTTACAACTGAGAATGAAATGGAATTTTAACAACCGACTTGACCCAATTCACTATAATAATAACATAACGTATTCATATTTCAATGACAGAGGAGTATTTGTACTGGGTTATATGAGTACCATCATGAGAACGCCGTAAGCATGTATGAAGTACTGGAGTATAATAACGGATAGTTGTTTGCATGAGTCGACTTGGTCAAGCGATCATGTTATAACTTGGTCAATTCAAAAACAATGAATGAAATCGTGTAACATTTGGCTTTCCAATAGTTCACCACCTATCCATTGCTCATTGGTGCTTGGCCGAATAGGGAGATGTTGGACCGATAGTAAGGTTTAATGGCTGATAAGGAGTTAATAACAAGGCTGGGAGGGTGGTATAATAGAGGATTTAAAAATCGCGGGAGGAGTATGGGGATAGGCTAGAGTGTTGGGAAATGATAGGAATTAGGAATATGACAAGGGTGATGGATATATATATAGGTGTTTTCGAAATTGATCATAAGAAGTCATAGTCATCACATTTAACACTAGAATAATCTAAGTATTTAAATGTTAAAAATAAAAATTACAACAATACATTACACTTTTAATTGTTGATCAAGAGTTGAGTTGGCATGCATAGGTAGGACTAGTCTTTCTTGTTCAGATATGACTAATCTTTGTTGTCCATAATAGGTCCCTCTGAGATGAATTTGGATGCAACAGGTCCCTCTGAGATCTGGAGAATGTTTGTGCAGCCTCTTTGAAATCTCGAAAAAAACTATATGTGTGCAGCTTCCTTGATCTTTGGAGTTTGATGGAGCCTCGGTGATAAGCAACCTTTGAATCTCAGTTGAAACTTTGTTGAAGCTTTGTTGAAGTAGCTTGAGATAGCAGTCTCTAACAGGTCCCTTTGATGTTTGTTGAACAGGTCCCTCTAATATTGGTACTAGTAACATGGTCTTCTGAACAGGTCCCACTGCATAGTGCTTAAACAGGTCGCTTTGATTAGAACAAAGACAAAAACAACTTCTTTATGGAAAGACTGAAGCGTTGAAACAAACTCTTTGAGAATTTACAATGAGGAGATGAGATAAGAAAAGAAAAAATGCTGATGCTTCTCCCCCACTAAATCTTTGACTTGTCCTCAAGTCATTATTGAATCGATGAAGCAAACAAAAAGAACAAGGAATTCTTACCAGCCAAAGAATTGGTTTTCAAGTAAGAATTCTGGGTTAGAGTGTGCCAGAGTCTGGTTCTCACATCTAAACCATTATTATTATTAATTTTTTTTTTACCTTTTTTTTTTAAATTTCTAAATGGAAATGAAATGAACTAAGGTAGAGATACTATAGCTGAAGGTTGCAATATCTCAACCTCCCTTTGTTGAGATACAGTTTGAAGAAAATCCTCCTTGGTGATGGCCTTATGATAGAGTTTCAACCTATGGCCATTGACAAGAAAGGGGTGACCTTCTCCATCAATGGTAATAAGCTGGACTAATCCATTCTCATAAACTTGAACTATTTCATATGGGCCCATCCAATGTGTGGTAAATTTGGCTTTATGATCTCTGAATTTAGAGTCAAAGAGTAAAGCCTAGTCTCCTTCTTTGAATTGTTTCTTTTTTATATGTGCATCATGCCACTGCTTCATTTGTTTCTGCATGAGGACTGTTGTCTCCTCTGCTTACTGCCTCATTTCATCCAGATGGTTCAATTGTTGAATTCTTTCTTGTTGTGCTTCATTAAGATCAATTCCCAAATATGCAGCCATCTTAAAAGTATGTATTTGAAACTCAATAGGAAGCATTACCGCTTTTCCATACACCAACTGATATGGTGTAAATCCTGTAGTATTCTTCCATGTGATTCTATAAGCCCAGAGTGCATCTTTGAGCTTCTCTTCCCAATTCTTTTTGTTCATTGCTACGGTCTTAGTGATAATTCCTTCCAATGTTTTATTTGTGGATTCCACCTGGCCATCGGCCTGTAGATGGTAAGGTGTACTTCTTCTGTGCTTGATTTGATATTTTTCTGAGATGTCCTTAACTAACTTTGAAGTAAACTGAGTACCTTGATCTATTACTATCTCCCTTCGTACTCCATACCTTACAAAAATTTCTTAAAAAAGGAAGTTTACCACTGTTTTTTCAGTTGCTTGGACTAGTGCTTTGGCTTTAGCCCATTTTGTCATGTAATCAGTACATACTAGGATGTACTTCTTACCATTGGAAGTTGGATTGATGGGTCCTATGAAATATAGAGCCCATTTTTCAAATGGCTCTAGGTGTACTTGAGGCTGAAGTGGCATCTCATCTATAGCTGTTGGCCTACCCATTCTTTGACAGTTATCACAACTCTTCACGTACTTCTTGGAATCCTTAAAAATAGATGGCCAACAGTATCCAAGACTAAGAATCTTGAATGTTGTTCATTTAGCTACAAAATGCCCACCACACGGTTCATCATGGCAAGATTTTAAAATATCAATGATTTCATCATTTATTACACATCGTCTAATAATCATATCATAACCAGTGTAAAATAAATCGCCATTAACCCATGAGTATCGAGAACTTTGTTTGATTAGCCTCTTCTTTTCCTTTGGAGTAAAAAATGGAGGTGTTCTTCCTGTGGACAAATAATTGGCCAAGTCAGCATACCAAGGATTCACTATTGAAATTGCAAATAAATTTTCATCTAGAAAAGAATCTTCAACCAGAACAACCTCACCTTGATTTTGCAGTCTAGAAAGAAAATTTGCCACTTGATTCTCTTTACCTGGTCTATCTAACACTGTGATGTTGAATTCCTGTAACAATAACAACCATCTTGTAACTCTGCCACTAGTTACTGGTTTATTCATTAAATCTTAATGGCAAAATGGTCAGTATGTACAAAAACCTCATAACCAGTTATATAATGTCGGAATTTATTCACAGCATGTATGACTGCAAGCATTTCTTTTTATGTGACTATGTAGTTTAATTCTGCAGGTGTTAGATTTTTGCTAATGAAATAGATGGCATAATGACAAGACTCCTCTTTTTGGCCTAATGAGGCACCTACTGCAGTATCAAATGCATCTATAAAGATGTGAAATGGTAGGTTCCAGTTAGGTCTTTTTAGGACTGGTGTGGTTGATAACTTTCCTTTGAGTGTTTCAAATGCTTGCTGACAATTATCATTCTAGTTGAAAGGTGCATCTTTGGCTAGAAGCTTAAAAAAAGGTAAAGCTATTCTACTAAAATGTTCAATAAACCTTTTGTAATAGCTTGCATACCCAAGAAAACTTCTTACCTCTTTTTGAGTCTTCGGAATTGGCAAATCGAAAATGATCTGGATTTTTGATGGATCAACTTTAATGTCATGAGAAGAAATATAGTGTCCTAATACTATCCCTTCATTTAACATCATAAAACACTTTTCATTTCTTAGGGACAGATTAGCTTCAATACATCTCTTCAAAACATTTTCAAGATTCGTTAATGCATGCTCAAATGAATCACCATACACTAAAAAATCATCCATATAAACTTCAATGCAATCATGAACTAAATCAACAAAAATAGCTAATACAGCTCTCTGAAATGTAGCTGGAGCATTGCAAAGTCCAAATGGCAAAACATTATAAGCATAGGTGCCCCAAGGACAAGTAAAAGTGGTTTTTTCCTAGTCCTCTAAGGCTATCCTGATCTGGTTGTAGCCACTGAAACTATCAAGAAAAGAGAATGATGATTTCCCAGCTAATGTGTCTAGCACTTGGTCAATAAAGGGTAGTGGGAAATAATCTTTGAGGGTTGCTTTGTTCAATTGTCTGTAGTCAACACAAATCCTCCCCTTACCATTTTTCTTGGGCACTACTACTAATGGGGATACCCACTCACTGTCAGAGATAGGATAGATAAAATTGACTTTTAACATTTTTTGTAATTCCTCTCTAATAATATCATGTAGCATGGGATTCATTAGTCTTTGTTGTTGCCTCACTGGTTTGATATTGCTATCTGTATAAATATGGTGAGTGCATGTTTCAGGGTGGATTCTGTGCATATCGGTGTAGTCCCAAGCAACTGCTTTCTGGTATTTTCTCAATAATTGAATCAATTTCTCTTCCTGAGATGAGTTTAAGTGAGTGCCAATATTCAAAGTTTTTCCTGGACTAATCTCTATGGTCTTACTCTGTGTGTTTGTGATGGATTGGATAGGACAAATGTTGTGAAATGTTGTTTGCAAAGAATGAATGGTGCATGTTTCCTGAAAATTTTGTGCCAAAAGTTTATCTGTAGCATGGTATTTGTCATTTCTCAATTCTTCAGAAACATGAGGTTGAGAAAGGAACAATTCTACCAAATCATCATTATTATGTTCTTGAAAATCATAGATTTGGTTGATGTTGAAAACAGATTGAACTTCTACCTTATCATTGTATTTATCATCAAGCCATAAATTGTGTGCTACTGTTGGTGATTGTGCTGATGGGTAAAGAGTGAGTTGTTTTCTTTCAGTTCCTCATGAAATGATCATATTACCCGATCTACATCCTATGAATGGATCAACAGTTGCTAACCATGGTCTACCAAGGATGATAGGGTGTCCTCCTAAATTGGATTTTGGATGAAGAACTAAAAAGTCCACTGGATACACCCAAGAGTCCAGTGAAACAATTATGTCCTCCAAAATACCTTCATGAATCACTTTAGACGTATCAACGAGTTCTAGAACAATTGTTGTGTGCTGCAAGTTCGTGAGCTGGAGTGTTTTCATGGTTTCAAGAGTCATCACATTTATTGTGGCCCCAAGATCAACTAAGGTGCTTGGAATATGTATGTTGTTAATGATTGTAGTGACTCAGTGAATACCAGGATCAACATACTTTTCCATTGAAATGGTGTTTGTCATAAGGCTAGCTAAATTTTCGATAACATGAATGGTTTGTGGATCAACTCTTTTCCTAGTAGGCTTCTTAAGGAACAGTTCTTTGATGGCTTTAGTATATATGGGAATGTCTTTTATGGCTTGTAGTAGTGGAATTTTTATGTAGACATTCTTTAGCTCATCTAAAACATCAAACTATGGTATAGACATGGGAAGTTTTGTTTGGACCAATCGGTCTGGAAAAGGTGGTGTATGCAACGGTTGCATTTGTTTGTTTTTGATGTCATCATTTGGTTTCCTTTGAATGGGAGTTTCATTTTCATTTTCTTCATTTTCTTCTTGTTTATCAATTGCTGGAGATTCTTTGTGAAGTACCTTACCAGACCTCAAATTGATATTTTGCAAGGGTAATGTGGGCTATGAGGGTCCCTCATCTACATTGTAAGCTGGTCTCTCTGCTCTATTATTTGGATTTGGTACAGGTTGAGCAGGGATCTGAGTAGGTCTAGGAGGTTGTGGGTTAGATGGAAGTTGTAATTGTGGTGGATTTATTGGTGGAGGAGCAGGCAATGCTTGTTGAGTGGGTTGGGGTTGATGTGGGTAAACAACTTGCTATTGAGGATATTGTTGATATGATTGAGGATATGGCCAATATGGCTGATGGTATTGTTGATATGGCTGTGAATATGGTTGGTATGGTTGAGGGTATGGTTGATATTGTTGAGAGTATTGCTGAGATGGTCTCCATTTTTGTTGTGGGTAACTTTGGTGCTGCCATTGCATGGGTACATTCCATGAATTCTGAGCATACATCTGGTCATGTGTAGGAAATTGCAAATTATGGTTTTGGAACATACCTTGAGGTGGAGACCTTGGTTGCCATGGTCTCTTTGCGCCCATAAAATACACATTCTCCATATATGTATTGGCTGCCACATTACAATTATGCAAAACCTTGACTTTAGAGCAATGAAATATATCATGATTTTTAGTACAAAAGGCACAAACTTAAATTTTTTCTAATGGGCAATCTTTTAAGGCATGTTTCTTCTGGCATTTTGGACAAAACATCGCCATCATTTGATCTTCCTCCTCTTGTCTTTTCTTAGCTTTAAGAGTGTCAATTTGAGTCCCTAATGTACTCAACAAATCTGTTTTGAATTCCTCTAACAAATTTCCTATTTCAGCTCGTGTGACACTTGCTGAAGCAGATTTTGTGGCTTTGGATGATATGGTTCTCTTTCCAATTTTGGCTTTGCTCCTAGAATACTTTTCACATAGATCATAAATCTCTTCGAAAGGTAAGGTGGAAATATCACCTTTTCCCATCAAATTAAGATCATCTAAGTATTCCTCTCGAATGCCCTTCAAAAATATGGTTCTAATGAGATCAAGAGTCATGGATTGATGTTTTGATTTTTGTAAATTGTAAGCAAATCGTTCCAAGTACTCTTCTAAACTTTCATCCTCTTGTTGATTCATCCTAAATATATCATCTTTAGAATCCTTTTATCTACAATAAGGTTGGTATTTCCTTAGGAATATTCTTCTCATGCCATCCCAATCAGTTATTGCATGCTCACCAAGTCCCATGAACCATCTTAGTGCTGATGCCTTTAATGTTGCTGGGAAGAGTCTAAGCCTATGGGCATCATCTATGTAACCATATCTTTGACATACAATGTCAAACCCAAACAAGAATGAATCTGGGACTTCTGAAGCCATGCCATAAAAGTTTGGTAACACAGAAGGAGGTATGTTTTTCATTTTTATTTCCTCATCATGATTGTCTTCTGGTTCATGGATAGGAAATTTAAAGGTTGATTCTTCCTCCTCTCCTTGATCATGTTGTTGTTTAGGAGTGGGTCTTCTTGCTGATCCTCCTCCTTCCTCAGCCATTTTTATAGATTCCTCTGGTGATTTGATTGCTTGTTCAGTATCACTTGTTCCAAAGAGTTATTCTAGAGGTTGTTGAGTTATTTTTCTACTTTCTTTCTTTGTAGAAGATTCAGGGAGATGTTTCTTCTAAGATTCGTGTGCCAATAGGATTTGTCTCTCAATAAGTGTAAGTCTTTGGCCTGATTTGTGTTTATCCTCTAATTTTTTTATGGTGGTTTCCTCAGCTCGTGTTGTGTGTTCAGTTTTTCCCAAAGGGTCTGCTCCTGCTAATAAGTTAGTTTTTGGATGGGGGTTTTTTTTTAATCTACCTCTATTATCTCTAGATCTAGGCATAAGCAAACATAACTTCTAAAGTGACAATCAAATCTATGCTGCGTTTTGCTTGTTTTCTTTATTTTTTTTTATTTAATTTTTTTTTTTTTATATTTTCATTTTTTTCGAAATCCTCTAACTATGCCTCCCTGACAACGGCACCAAAATGTAGTGGCCAATCTAGGGTGCTAGATTAGACTAAATTTATTATCGACCAGAGTAAGTAAACTTCGAGGAATGTGTCTAAAGTCTATAGACATAAAGGATTACTAACTAAGTGTTTATTGTGATATGCTACAGTACTTCTTTACAGAAGGTTAAGATATGTTTCTTCTCACCTTAACACTCAGATCACCTAATTTATCTAATTGTTCTAAGGATACATTGTATTGCTAGACTGAGATTTTAATCCCCTTACAAGAATGCTATGCACAAAAGCTCTGTCTAGTTAACACTGAAGCATTCATGAAAAATCAAAAGCACACTGAATTTTAAATGCATAAAAATAGAGTCTATGGAGATGCTTTAAAATATAACGATGGATCAAATCTCTTACAAGATATGGTTCAATGATCTAACGATAAAACCTTCAAGCTATCACCATAAATACGATTTGTGAGAATTTCTAATCAAATTGACAAAGTCATACACATGGAAATAACACTAAACACTATGAATTCTATTCAAATTCAAAAACTGCTAAGGAAACGAAATTAACAGTATACCAATCCATGCAGGTCCCGTCCACGTTTCAATGGTACACTAAAGTAAACTCAAGCAACGAGATTATTAATGCATAGACACTGCTGGAGTAAAATCGTAACTATATTCAAGTGCTGAAGATTGCAATCACATACAAGAGTTTTGTTCTCAAACGATACACAGAGATAATAATCGTAACTGTTCTTGAAAACAAAATAATACGCAGTCTTTATCTGCCTCCCTATATGAATCGAATGTACATTCATTAAGCAGATGTTTATGCTTTTAAAATGGAGTGATTTTTTGTCATTTCTAATCTAAACCGATTTCCAAAAAAAACAAAACGAAACCGGTTTGGGAAACCATGGCTTTTTACTGCCTTTGTAACCAAAAGGTTGGTGTTTGACTAGCGTTGACCGCATAACCAGGAGCTTTTGATTTGCTGTAGAATCGATTTTTCACCATGCATGTACATTGAGGATCTCATTCCTATCCATTGCTTTGGCTTGCCTGTCATGCCACGTGTCAGATGATAAACCATTTACAAGATGTTATGACTTCCTGTAATCTTTTTGTTGAAAATTCCTAATTTCTAACATAAAAATTCATAAATTAACTTTAATGCAAACTAACAACTATAATGCTATTAATTAATCAATTTCGATGGATATAAGGGGTCTATGGAGGAAAAAGATAGACAAATGATGATGTTTCTAGAAGAAAAAGATGGTAGTGGAATGGTAACAACACTTATCATATTTATTTGTTGGGAGAAGTGTTTGTATAATGGTATTCAACATCATAAAAAAAAAAAATATGAATGATTTGATGCTAGTCACTGTAGGAATTTACAGGGTAAGTTCCTCAGACAGAACACCAAAAGGACACCGCTCACAAATAGATCACAGATCAATACACCAGTATTTTGACGTGGTTAAAACCCTCAGAGAGGGAAACAGTCCACCGCCTGCGCCAACGTGGCTACTACAGGCAATTTATTAATAAAAGAATGAAAATTTACATAAGCTTCTCTCATGCACGGTTAACCTACAAATGACCCTCCATGCGCTTTTAAATAGAATTCATGGACCAATCGGGTGTCAAGCCACGGATCAAGTGTCGGTAATACCGAGGAGAGAATGAACCGTCGGATCACTACATATCGTGACCGTCGGATTGTAAGTTACAAAATGTACAACGGTTAAGAAACACACTTTACCTAACTCTATACTAGACAAGTTATACTTAACTATTCCTACGTGTCGGAATATCCTAACATCCCCCCTTAAGAACAACTTGGGATAGGATTGACAGGATTACAAATATGACACAATAGGAGAAGGAAGGAGGCACTAGAGCCTATCCCCCCTTAGTGACAACTTCCTGAACTCCAAGCATATATCGAAGTTTAGTGAACTTCGCTCTGTGAGAGCCTTTGTGAAGATGTCTGCAACCTGATCATCTGTTGAACAATATTGCACTTCAAGAACATGGTCATGAATGAGCTTTCTGATGAAGTGCATGTGTAGTTCAATGTGTTTGCTACGCTGATATTGAACTGGATCTTTGCATAGTTGAATGGCACTTTGATTATCACACCAAAGTGTGGTTGGATGCTGCTGCTGAAAGCCAAATTCTGATAGGATCTGACGAAGCCAGAAGGCTTCCTTACTAGCTTCTATGGCACCACGATACTCTGCTTCTACTGATGAAAGAGAAATGGCACCTGTTTCTTACAAGCCCATGTAATAGGTCCTGAACCAAGAGTGAAGACATAACCGGCAGTAGACTTCCGATCATCAGGGTCACCAGCCCAATCAGAATCAGTGAAACCAACTAATAGAGGAGCTGCTTTGGCACTGTAATGAATCCCAAACTGTACTGTACATCGAACATAACGAAGTATTCTTTTAGCTGCTTTCCAATGACTTTCACGGGGGTTTTGCATAAAACGAGCAACAAGGCCAACAGCAAAGGAAAGGTCAGAACGAGTATGGGTTAAATACAAGAGTTTTCCTACAAGCTGACGGTATAAGGTAGCATCAACTTCAGGAGAAGTACAAGAGACTGAAAGTTTGACTCCAGACTGAAAGGGAGAAGGAGCTGGCTTACAATCTTCCATGTGAAAATGACGAAGAATATCACAAGCATACTTGACTGGGAAAGGGAAATACCCTCCTTGGATTGCAAGACTTGAAGACCGAGAAAATAGTGTAAGTGTCCTAAGTCTGTCATTTCAAATTTCTTTTTAAGGCTGGACTTCACATGGTTTATAAGGTTGGGATCACTACCAGTAAGAATAAGATCATCAACATAAAGAACAAGGATGATAAGAGAGTTGCCCACTTTCTTGGTGTAGACAGTATTGTCAGAATAACACCTAGAAAAGCCAGATTCTAAAAGAAAGCTATCCATTTTGGCATACCAAGCCCGAGGAGCTTGCTTGAGACCATAAAGAGATTTCTTAAGTCGACATACAAGGCTGGAGTCTGTTTGGATGAAGCCAATGGGTTGTTCCATATAGATTTCTTCATGCAAGTCCCCATGCAAGAAGGCAGATTAAACATCCATCTGATGGACTTCCCATTTTAAAGAGGCAGCAAGGGAAAGAACAAGGCGGATAGAGTTCATTTTGGCAACAGGGGGAGAAGGTTTCAGTGTAGTCAATGCCTTCAACCTGTGAAAAGCCCTTAGCAACAAGACGAGCTTTATGTTTATCAACTTTCCCATCTGGTCCACACTTTGTTCTGTAAACCCATTTACATCTAACAAGTTTGCGTCCCTTTGGTAGAGGAACAAGATCCCATGTATCATTTGCCAACAATGAATGATATTCTTCATTCATAGCTGCTTCCCAATGTGGATGGCCTGAAGCTTCTGCAAAAGTGTCAGGATCATGATTTACTGGAGCTTGAGCCAGTAAAGAAGAGGCTCTTTCAAACTGAGAACGTGTACGTCGCTGATCTGTAGGATCACCGGCAAGATCACCTGCTGCATCCCGAGTAGCACGGACCCATCTTGGAAGTTGAGGATCCTGAGAAGGTGGGGGAGGATTGTCATCCTCACTTTCATCATCTGAAGAGGAAATGTTTTCAAAAGTAGAAGAGATAGGAAGAGGTGGCACATCCGCCGGACTAGGCTCGCAGGCCGATTTATTTTCATCAAATTTTACATCTCTTCTAATGATAACATTTTTGGACTTAAATGGAATAAATATATAACCTTTTACATCTTCAGAATATCCAACAAAAGTACATTTCTCACTCTTAGGTTCTAAAGCTTTATGCTTTTCATCGGGAATATGGGCCCATGCTTCACTTCCAAAAATACGAAAGTGACTTACATCTGGTTTAATGGAACTCCAAGCTTCTTCTGGAGTGATATTCTTTAGAACCTTAGTAGGAGTGCGATTTATTATATAATTTGCACAATTAATGCTTCGGCCCAAAAACTAAGACTGAGTCCTTTAGATTGCAGCATACAATT
>APFE030569419.1:8183-30275 GCA_000404065.3 Pinus taeda
ACCGTCGGATTGTAAGTTACAAAATGTACAACGGTAAAGAAACACACTTTACCTAACTCTATACTAGACTAAGTTGAACTTAACTATTTCCTATGTGTCGGAATATCCTAACATATTCATATGACCCGGAGGAGGGAATCTTTGAGGAATCTAGGGGAATGTAAAAGATTCCTGTAGCCCCAGTTTTTCACTTTGTCAGTATTCAGAAATTTGACAGCCGATTTTACACTATTTGACACCACAAATCTGATGGTTGTAATCAGATTTTCCATTTGATCATTCCATTTTTCAACCACTTTTGAAAGTGGAGTGCAGGGGTCAGAATTCAATGTCAGAGTAGTCCTTTCCATGATATTTGGCACCGTGAGATTGATGGTACAACCAGATCCAATAGTTTATTCAGCAGGGGGTGATGGTGAGCCCCAAAAATGGGTAGCTATATGGGCTCATTCTTCTTATTATTTTCATTTAATCCACCATTATCAATATTTTTGTGCATTTTTTTGAATATATTTATGTCAATAGAGTGAATGGGCATAGTCACTTTGCCACATGGTCTAATGAGTGTTCATTGCAGATTTTTGGAGAATTTTGGATAAGGACAAGGCATTTATGAGCAAAATGGCAGCCAAACTTGAGGAAACAAGGCTGATGACTTATAGGAGTGGTGTCTCCTTCATTAATGACCCCTTCCTCGAGTTATCCATCAGCATATTGGAGTACAAAGGCCCACATCGATGATTCCAAGGGGCAACCGAGCAAATCAAGTAGGGTTGTTGTTATCTTCAGCGTTAGGCAACCGAGTTCCTTAAGTTTAGGAGGACTGTTGGGAGTCCCCACTTGTATAAATAAGAAGGCTTCAAGCCTCATTAGGTTAGCCATTTCATAGTATATTTTCACACTTTTGTGCATCCTTGTACCTAACTCATTTTTGAGCTCTTTTTGAAGACAGTTTTGTGATGTAACTGCTATTTTTTTTATCAATGAAGATGAATCCAGTTTTGAACCAACACTTATCTTTTCTAGAGGGTTGAATCTATTGGGTTAGGGCCCATCCCAAGCTTCCTATCACCTCCTTTGTGTATTTATATGTTTCTGCTTGCATTCATAGGATAATTTCTATTGTTTAGGTTAAATCTTGCTTTAGTAAAATAGGTTGCTTTGGATGGTTAAAATAGTTGTTCTTGCTTCAAGTTACTTAAGTAGTTTGCTGTAGTAATAGAGAAAGATCCAAAAAGGATACCATTAGTTCTTGATCTCCTTTCTCCCTCCTTGGGACCATGATTTGAGGTCAAGGCACTACTGCTACCACCAAAAACATGGTTTTTGCCCTTTACGCAATTGCTAGTGTGATGTTTTGAGTTGGAAAAGTACATATTAGTTTGGATTCACATGCTTAGATATTTTCTTGTTCATTTACCATGGTTTTCTCACATAATTTTCTGTTCATGAAGTTCTGTTCAGCAGGTCTCTGTTTTTAGGTCAGATTTTAGGTCAAAATAGACAAACTCTATTTTTTTCGTTTCTTGCTTAGGTAAGTTTTGGGAAGTAAGTGTGAAAATCAATTGTAGAACACTCCAGCTTATCATTCCTCCATAGAATAGTCTATACCAGTTCATCTCTTAATATTTCCCCATTTATTCGCCTCATTTCGCCAATCAACCCTAATTTCTGCGTTTTTGTACAAAGTTGCTTTCTTCCCCTTTGAACAAATCCAACCATCTTTTTCGTTCCTGATCTTCATTGACAGAGTCCTAGACCATTCAAAACCTTCATTCAGCCTTCATTTCCCTTTACCCACCATTTTTCCACCTTCAAACCTCCAAAAACCACTTTCGGCCTCCTCTTGTAGATCCTCCTGTAGAACCTCTTGTAGATCCCCTACAGCCTCCTGTTGAAGTTCATGCGAGAAATTTTTTGAAGTCTAATCGCAATGGAAGTCTCAAAAAGGGTAAAGAGGGACCTCTTATGACCTATCCACACCTTCCTCATCTTTAGCAAAACCCAACTCCATCCTCCTTTGCCACCAAATCTCTGTACAGTCACAATCAGTCAAACCATAAGCATAATAATTCCACATAAAAAATACCCAAAAGTACAAAAAGATGATTTCTTCTCATTTCTCTTTAGAAATAGAATGAATAAATGCAATTTACCGTTTCAGTAGCCAATGGCACCCATTTCAGTATTTTCGATCTCTTTTATTGCAAAATTAGGATTTTCTAGGGTTTGTGTTTCATTTCAGTTTTCCTTTTCTTTTCGCAAGTAGAATAGCCCTTGTCGAGTTAGCTTTCTTCCATCATAGTAAAATTTTCTTCTGAGAACTGATAGAAGTTGGCTTAAGCTCCTAGTGAACTTGCACCAACTAATTAAGTGGCAGCCTGCAGTAAGAGCTAGTACTTGTGCATACAACATTGTCGCTTCCAAGTTTCTTAGGAACTATTGGGTTGATAAAAATAAAGAAGGAAACCCCAGGAGTTACAGGATTATTGATGCAATATTGGAACTCACCATATACTCCTCATCAGGGCTCCCATAGCAAGGTCTAATCAAAGAGGCTGGGTACCTCAAGGATCCTACCCCTATTTCAGCCTTCTTGGGACTATCACTTCACATTGCCCCACATCACACCTAGAGGTATGACTGCATGTGATCCCTCTACCAACTTGGATCAAAATTTCCCCCTACTGCAAGTCTCTGCATGAGTGGATGCCTCCACTCGGTCTCCTTTCAGCTTCTCCAGTTGTGGCTACTCGAAAACCTCTTGAAGCTGCCTCACCAATTGTGGCTCCTCCACAATTATCTAAGACTTCTTTCGACACTGCATGTTGAGAGGTAATGTACTCCCCGTCTCAACCACCAACTCTCCAACATTTGACTTGCTCATCAAGGCTTTGCATGCATCTTGAACCTCAAGAGCATACATGTTCTTGGTTAGCACAAGAATCTATTTTCTCTCCTAGACAAAGGTAAACCACCTACAAAATCCATTGACACACTTTCCCATGGACAACTTGAAATAGGGAGTGGTGTGTAGATCCCCAATTTTCTATTAGTGGGATTTCTAATTGAACACAACACACATCCCTTTACATATTGAGTCACAATATTTTTCATGTGAGGATAATAACCCAACCTCTACAAATGACACAAAGTTTTTCCTACACCAAAATGACCTGACACAAGAGAGGTATGTGCCTCTCTAATTACATGTATTCTCTCATTGTTGGGGATACAAAGTTTTCCAAGGTGGTACAACAACTTTCCCTACAAATGGTAATTTTCCACCTATGATCCAGGAGTCAGCTTTGCATAAATGTCCTTAAAATCATCATCTAGCATATTGTTCAACATAAACTTCAAAGATAAAGAAACATTTTGTAAAACTATAGATGCAGAAATAAGACGGCGAGAAAGCATATCTACCACTTTGTTCTTGGTGCCATTCTTGTATTTTATTACCAAGTGAATCTGTTGGAGGAATCCCATCCATCAGAAATGATGTGGTTTTTGAAGCTCGGTTTGCGAGTGGAGGTATTGAAAGGGTTGTTGATATGTGAGAATGATGGTCTCCTTGCCGATCAAATAGTGATTCCACTTTTTCACGCTTTGAACCAAGGCATACAACTCCTTTTCATATGTGGGATAGTTCATGACATCTTTGGAGAATGTCTCCAAATGGTAACATACATGTTTCCTTTGTTGCATAAATATTTCTCTCATGGCATATCCACTCGCATCTATCTTGATCTCGAAAGGTTGTTGAAGGTCAGTCAAGGCCAAAATTGGTGCGGTACCGATCTTTTCTTTCAATGTATCAAATTATTTATGCTTCTTTCCTCCCCACTGAAAGGTTTTATTTACACTTTTCAATGCTTGTAAGGGGGGCGCAATGATGGAGAAGTTGGCAATAAACCTTCTCCATTATTGTATTGCACCCAAAAAGTTACAAACCTATGTAATATTGGTGGTTTTAGGCCACTTTACAATCATGTCAATTTTAGAAGGATTTATTTTTAATTGTCCACCTCCAACAATGAGACCCAAGTAAACCAAATGGGTCTTACAAAATTCACACTTAGACATTTTGACATACCATTTTTCTTTTAGTAAAAAATCAAGCACCTTTTTAACATGAATCACATGATCCTCCCAAGTCCTACTAAAAATAAGAATGTTATCAAGATACACAAGCACAAAATCATGAAGAAAATGTCTGAAAATATCATTCATCATCCTCATGAATGTGGTTGGGGCAGTTCATAGTACGAATGGCATCACCATCCATTCAAGAAACCCATGTTTTGTCTTGAATGCATTTTTCCATGCATCCTATTCTGCAATCCCGACCTGATGATAACCACTACACAGGTCCAATTTTGTGAAATAGACAACATTTTTCAATTGATCTAATAAATCATCAATGTGAGGGAGAGGGTATCAATTCTTCACCATTATTTTGTTGAGTGCCATGTAGTCCATGCACATCCTCCATGTCCCATCCTTCTTTGGCACCAACATAATAGGTGAGCCGCATGGAGAATAAATTGGCCTTATGAACCCTGGGTTCAACATTTCCTGCACTTGCTTCTTTATCTCCTCCATCTCAATGGTTGATAACCTCTACATACCATTGTCGGGTAAAGGATCATCCTACTGCAAGTGAATATCATGTTGGATCTCATGCTCTAGAGGCAACCCACTTGGTTCCTAAAAAATCCCATTATAGTTAGAAACATTTTCATACAATTCCTTTTTATGAGTGGGATCACAACCTTCAAAAACTTCAAATGTCTCTACATCTTTTTCTCTCACAACCATGAGCAAGCACCTTTTTTTGGAATTGATAAATCTCTTCATCTCACCTACACTAACAATACTAGCACTTATTTTTGCATGATGAGCTCTAACAGTGTATTCCACCTCATCTCTCATGAGATGATACTTGTTTTCATGGAAAAAGAAAACTTCTTTCCTCTCATACAAATATGGACTCCCCAATACAATACCACAGATATCCAAGGGTACAACATCAAGATCAACCTCATCTACTAGTTTGGATGCAATCACAAATCTAGCTCTACACTGCTTGGTTACATGTAATTTGGCTTTATCACACACCCAACCATGAGGGTAGGGTTTCATATGAGGCTTGGTCTCTAATCCTAACTTTTTAACTAAGGATTCAGAAATCAAATTTTCTTGTGAGCCCAGATCAAACAAGGTTTCCACTTTAGTATGTTTCATTATGACTCTAATGTGGAAAAATCCAATCCTCTTTCAATCATTAAAAAGAGACTCGTATGAAGAAATTGTACTTGCATGTAATTCATAACTTTCATTAACATGAAGACAAAGAGTAACTTGTATGCCCATTGTTACGATCTGTGTCTTATCACTGGAATCAGATCCAAGGTCCTATTGCATGATTTCCACCATATTTTGCTTGTTCTTCCCACAAATATCTTTGGTTTCAACTCCAAATGCAACTTCCAACAATGTTCATCATCATGGTATTTTTTCTTGCAATGTGTGTAAGATGGTTTTTCTCCTTCCTCCTTCTTGGTTGTATTTGCCTTCTTGTCCTTTCCCTTTCCATTTTCTTTGGACCTGCCACTATGATGTTTCAAAGATGATTTATTTGGTTTCTTTTCTTTATCATTCTTGCCCCTAATTTCAAGGTGAATTCCCTTCACATTCGCTGCATCAATAGTAGTAGTATCAAATAAAAATAAAGAATGAATGAGCTAACTATGTAAAGCACCAATGCACTTTGTTAGAGTTTCAAGTGAATCAAGTGAAATGCCCAAATTCAATGTTTGTTTTCTAAAGTATTCTATGAAGATTTGTACATTTTGACCCTTTAATTTTTTTAAATGATTTCCATTCCATTAAAGCCTTTTGTTGATAACCTAAAGGATTAAACTAATCTTTTAATGCAAAAACAAAATTAGACCAAGAAGAAAAGATATTACCAAAGTTTTTGCTATCTTTCTATGACTTTCTCTCCCACTAGACAAGAGCAGCGCCACTCAGCCAAAGAGATACTAATTGGATCTTGGCATCATATTCCTCGATCTATTGAATCCGGCAATAAACCTTGATCTATATAATCCAATTGTTTAGTTTCTCTGTATTACATTTTCCATTATATGTGGGCAAATCAATATTTACATCTAGCTTTAAAAATGGCTTCTTAGATGTAATCCTATGGTTCTTGTTAGAATGATAAGAAGAAGAAAAAGAAAAAGAACTGTCATTAAAAAATGGAGAGGGCAGTTTAGGAAGCTCTCCTATTCCACCTTCATTATTTATCAATGAATGGTCATATGGTTCTTTCTTCTCATATTCTGCAAACAACTTGTCAACTTTCTCTGCCATGGTGAAGAAGATCTTACGATACTTTCGCTCTTCCTCCATTCGAGCTTCGCCATCTTCCATGTTGTGTATTCGTTGTGCATAAACCACTTTGAGGTCAAGGGATTTGAGTTTTCCTTCTCCTCTTTAGAGCTTGTTCTTGGTTATCATTCACTCATGCAACTCGCACCAAGAAGGCCTACTCTGATACCAAACTTGATCAAGATCTTTTAACTTCATGGATGCATATAAAATTGCATATAAAAGAGCATGTAACCAAGTAACTTAAAAACATGAAAAATAAGAGAAAATAATAAATAAACCATGAGATCAAAGGAACAAAAATGATTTTATTACGAAATTCATCCAATGTGGGCTACATCTCTGGGCCCTGCTCAAAACAGGGAAGCTTCTTTCATTAATTGGATGCAAAAATGAATTACAATCAAATTTACATAAATGACTTGTATACCTCCATATTCTGTCATGGGTGAAGAATACAAAGCTCATATGCAAAAACATACATCACCATTAGATTCATGGTGCGAAATCATGTCAAACGACTATAAACTTGACCATATTTTGATCAAGTGACCTCTGGAGCTCCAAGGAATCTTTAGATTCCCTGTAAGAATATTCTCCCAATATTCCTTCAGAATCTTTCTCAAAATTCATGCCACCTAGGAGTGGTTACAAATTGGGAACTCCTGGTTCCACTTGCAACACGTTCTGCTCTGTCTCGGTTCCACCATGCCTTTGTTCAAATGGAAAATGATTAAGGTTTATATACAAAATGTGGGTGAACCTTCCAAAAAATGATTCATTGGCTCGTTGGAAAATAGTGGCAATTATGGTGGGTGCAGGTCAGGTTCAAAACCCACTACACCCATATTTGAAATGTTGTTTTTGTTTAAAATAAGATAATGTTTTTGGGGTGATTGAATTAATGACATTGGTTCGTATTTGGGGATGCCCGTTGGTGGGCTGGTCCACGTGGGTTCAAACCCTATTGACCTCCTAACACATGGTATTATTTTATTGTATATGGGTCGGGTGGGTCCGTCAGGGGTGGCCGGCCCACCATATTAATTTAAACATATGCCATCTAAACCATTGGGGGGCAGTAGGGGTGGTAGCCTGCCATCCCAAATATATATTTTTATTTTTATTTTTTATAACACATAGTTAAAATTTCGAATCTTGTTTTTATAGGTCACTATGTGAATTAAAGAGGTGACGAATTTCCCCTTTTTGACCATCGTTTTGTGTGCACCATCCCATCACCAAATTGTTGCCCCGTTAGTGACTGCCACTTAGCCTAGTTTGACCATAATTTTTACCAGCTATATCTTGAGCATACAAACTCAGATTTGAGTGTCATTCACACCATTGCAATCAAGGTGACGAGCACTATGATATGTTCCTAGTTTCACTTCAATCTAATGACTTTTATTTTTGGAATTTTTCCAAGGTCACTTCTATTTCTAGAGCCACTTGGATTAGAGGTCAAATGGAAGGAAATATTAGTGTGCAAATTGAAGAATATTTTGTATGGGTTAAAATAAGCTCCAAGGTAGTGGTATATAAAATTTGACAAGTTTATATCTGAACAAAGTTATACTAGATGTCACTCTAACCATTGTGTTTATCTTAAAAAGAAAAATGATGGCAGCTATATTATATTTTTATTGTATGTAGATGGCATGCTTGTTGTAGGATCTAACATGTAGTATATAAATGTGTTCAAAGGAAAATTGGCAAATTCATTTGCAATGAAGGATTTGGGTGTTGCAAAACAAATCCTTGGTATGAGAATAACTAGAAATAGAAAAAAAAACAAATTAACATTGTCTCAGAGTGAGTACATAGAAAATGTGTTAGAAACATTTAATATACAGAATGAAAAAACACTTAGTACACCTTTGGCAAGCCATTTCAAGCTAAGGAGATTTGTTCGAAGACTC
Source organism: Pinus taeda (assembly GCA_000404065.3). NCBI lineage: Eukaryota > Viridiplantae > Streptophyta > Pinopsida > Pinales > Pinaceae > Pinus > Pinus taeda. The sequence goes on from APFE030569419.1 coordinate 16,505, forward strand.
AAGAAGAGATGAATTATATGTGTAATGTTCCATATGCATCAGTAGTTGGAAGCTTAATGTATGCAATGGTTTGCATAAGGCCTGATATTGCACATGCAGTGGGAGTTGTAAGCAGGTATATGAAAAGTATAGGAAAAAATAATTGGACGGTAGTGAAGTGGATTCTCAGGTTTTTTAGAGGTACCCCAAATCAAGCATTATGCTTTAGTGGTTTTAAAATTTCTTTACATGGATATGTTGATGTAGATATGGTAGGTGATAGAGATAGCATGAGGAGAACCATAGGGTATGTGTTTACTGTAGGTGTAACAACTATCATTGGTTTCAAAATTGAAAAACATTGTTTCACTTTCAACAACAAAAGCAAATTATGTTGTTGCTACAAATGCTAGTGAAGAAATGATTTGGTTACAAAGGTTTATGGATGAATTAGGCAAGAAGCAGGAGATGGGCAGGTTATACAGTGACAACCAGAGTTCCATTCATCTTGAAAAGAACTCAAAATTTTGTTCCAATACTAAACATATACAACTTAAGTACCATTTCATATGGTCATTGTTGGAAGATGGACAATTGAAGCTGGAAAATATACACACTAACCAAAATCCCACATAGATGTTAACAAAAGTTGTTACAGGGAGAAACTAAGATCATGCTTAGTTTCAATTGGTCTTCAAGTATGATGGCAAAGATGAGAAACAACCAAGTCCAAGATGTTTCATTGTACAAAAAGTGAAGAAATGATGGAGTTTATACAATCAATCTCCAAGTGGGAGATCGTTGGGTGTGGATCCTGATTATCTTCTTGATTGTTCAAAGGATTTTTTGTTTCAACCGTGTTCAATTCTTGTTCCTAATGGGGAAGAAAAATTGCCTATATAATCTTCATTAGAGTGGTCCAAGTGGGGGATACGATGAATTTTATGGGCCCCTCCCCCTAACGGGGATTCGAGGGCAGCACCCCTGAAGCTAAAAATAGATGAAAAATTGTCTTGTAAAATTTTGTAATTTCATAGTCAATCTAGGTTGTTAATTAGGTAGATGATCTGATGGTAGAAGTTATGTTAATTTAGGTTTTTTTCCCATAGAAGGAAACCTTTGATTTATATGAGGGAAGTATATTGCGGTTATGCATTATTATTCTGAGAGAGAAAGAGAGAGGATATTGTGTGAAAGCGAAAGGAAATTACAATAGATCTGTTCTAGGTTGTATCTTTTCATTTTATTGGATAATATAAAAGGAAATATTGGTTGTTTCTTCGTGGACATAGCCCAAATTGGGTGAACTACGTATATTTGTGTCTCTCTTGTTTTATGCATTTTTCTATTTGTGTTTCCACAATATTTTATGTGTTTCATTGCTTCGTTAATTAATTTATAACACAACTAATGCATTTGTCACTTGTACTTGGTTTAATTTAAAATAAATTATAAATATAAATTCATAATTGTATAATATATTATTAATTAAAGTTTATTATTTAATTATATAATTAATTATAAAATAACTGTAATTAAGATACTATATAAAAATCAAATAATATAATATAATAAATGTAATATATTATTTTATGTATTAATTTTATATTACATGTTGAGTTGATTTGATTATAACATATGAAGAAATAATATATTAATAAAAGAATATATATTATATACATTTAATTATTTTCATAATATTATATATAATATATGTAATATTAATATAATATTAATATAATCATAATGAAATGAATTGAGTTATATTTAAAAGTAAAGAAAAAAGTATTGAAATAGATTTAATTTTTATTTATGAGTAGGTGTAATACAAGATTTATATACATCAAAATTTTAGATTCTTTTTCTCCCCAACCTATGTTGAACCTAAGTTGAGGCAAATTTCGATTCTGAATAGAAGGATGATCTTCTCAAAAGAGGAATGCCACTTCTAGGAATGTGTGAGAATTGATCGATTTTTTATGCCTCATAGAACAATGTATTCCCTCCACAATTGCTTCCATCCTAAACCTTTTCCCTTGAGATTTGATAAATCCTATAAGAAATCTTAGAATTCTTGCTACATGATTTCTTCCATGTAATGGTGGAAATTAGCTCCTAATGTTAGTTTTAAAATTTGTAAATCCCATGCCCCTGACAATGAAAATGTCAAAGGCGGAAATGATGTTGTTGCTCCTTATGAACTCATACAATTGAAATTCTAATAAAACCCATCAACCATTATCACATCATTGAAGGCACTATAATCTCTACTACTATTATCTATTAATCTTTAAACAAATACCTATCCATTAGGTTCATTCACTTTCTTTAGTAAACTTAAATTTCATTCTTCCATGAAATTGAAAATTCTATAAAATTTATTACTACTATCTATTCAATTTAAAACCAATGTCTATTTTTCCACCTGGGGTAGCTCAAGTGGCGATGGCCATGGAATGAAGTCTCACTGAACTAGAGATCTTGGGTTCAAATCTTGTACTATCCTCTCCCCATTGCGGGGTGAATAATGGACATGTAAAATCGAAAATGAGAGAGTCCTGCCAAGCTTAAAAAAAGAAAACAAAAACAAAAAACAAAAAACAAAAAAACACCAATGTCTATTCATTAAACCCACTCACTATCTTTAGTAAATTAAATTTTATTCATTTACTATTTATTCTTTACCAGAAAAAGGATTGGTATTTGTTAGTGAGTGAGAATGGTTGGCATAACATGTGAATATTGTTCTAGCAAAAGTAAAATATCATCAAGAAGGGAATTCTAATGCATTGCATATTATTACTCATCTATCATTTCACGATGATCTCGACCTCTTCCACTATTAAGTAATTTTAGACACACTTCCTTTGGAGTGGATATCTAAATGCCAAGTATGGATCATAATAATCTAGTTTATGGGGATGATTTTTTCTTTGTTTAGGGTATGAATTTAAGATTTTCATATGGTAACCCACCCATCTCCTAATCTTATTCACATCTTACCAACTTCAGAATTTATGGAATCATATTTCCTAGTTTGTTCAACATGGTTTTCTCAAGTGCATTAGCATACTCTACCAAAAATTTAGGATATTGTTTACATCAAATAATTCATAAAAATTAAAAAAAATTCGCCAAATAATATTATTTATAAGCAAGTTACAATTATCATAGGATATTAAACCAATTTAAGTTTAGAAAAATTAAATTCTCACTACAATTTTTTTGGAGAGTCATATCCAATATACAGACAGATCCATTATTCAGAATGTTATGAAAATTAACCATAATGATACAAAATCAAAAAAGCATCTGTAAGCCCCAATTTATGTGTCTTAAAAATAATAGTCATAATCTTAAAGCCATTGAGAAAGGGGGCTTTACTTTAGAAAATAATTTTTTTTCTCGTGTATTATGTTTTTGCATTCTGAAGCAATTGATAATTCATGTGCACCCTCAATAAAATTGGAATTAACAAAATTATTTTCTAATTGAACGAGAACTTACAATGAATTATGTAATTATGATTTCACACTAATCTCATAGGATATTTTTTGCAACAAATAATTTATAAAAATTAAGGATTTTTATTCTTCTTAGATTCTAGTTGTCAAGTTGGCAGGTAGTCACGTTGTCACCGGTAATTAATTGGTTTAGTTTTCAAGCTAGTAGGTAGTCACATTGTCACAAGTAATTAATTCCATTAAAAACTAGAGATTAATCCCATTATTTGATATTCCTTTGTTTTCCTGGATGGGTTTTATCACCCTAATTGATACATATTCGTTGATACACAACCATTCAATGTAGAGTCATTGATGCCAAGTCATTCAACAAATCCATCCAATATCTTCCTGCAACATTCAAAATAGTTCGAATCTATATAACTCTTTGAACATATTTATCTCTTTTAAATCACAAATACTACCTAGAGGCCCTTGTTTCGCTGGCCACACTACAACATAAAAGGTCATCGGTGAGAGTAAAAAAATGTCACTATAAGTGCATTGGTGACAGTCAAAATAACTTTCGTCTCCAAAAATGAACATCGCTAAAAGTATAGGTGTTGTGGTGACATTCAAGGTTTATCATGAATAATGGTTATAATGATGGATAGTGACTATCACCATTTAATTTGAACAACATTGATTTATGGTGATGAAACCTTCATGGCCCTCACTATTGATGCATATATATGGTGACATTCATTAACAATCACCTTTTCATATTTTGGTGAGGGTCAAAAAATGTCACCATAAGCTCATTGGTGTTAGTCAAAATAGTTTCCGTCACCAAGAAATAAACATCACCAAAGGTGGCATCACCAAGAGTATAGGTGTTATGGTGACATTTAATGTTCATCATGAATAATGAGTATAATGACAAGAAGTGACTGTCACCATTCATATGAACACAGCGATTTATGGTGATGGGAATTTATGACACTCACTATTGATGCATCTCTCTCTCTCTCTCTCTATTCGTCTCTCTCTCTCTCCTCTCTCTCTCTCTCGCTATATAGATATATATAATATATGGTGATGTTCATTAATCATCATCATTTCATATATAAAAGATGACTTTTGATGATGGCCCTTTAACAACCCTCACTAATGATACATATATAGGGACAAATAATGATCGTCTCCATTCCCTATTAATATTATGGTACAATGGAATCAAAACAATAACCACCTGCTTGTAAAGCAGGTGCTATTCCATTGTGCTAGCACCCTTCAAAGAATTAGACCTTGAAACTTCACAAATTGTAAATTTTAAAACTTAATTAGACTATAAAACTTTGTAAAGTCTTGTAGGTGTAATTGTCTCAGCTAGCAAAAATAAATTTCTAATAGATGCAAAACATAACTTTTTTAGAATTCCACTTTAGTCTTAAATGGGTTTTCAACAAATAAGTCCTCCAAAAATTTGCCTAAGATAGCCTCAAATAGGACACTGATGTAGGTTGATTCATTGATTGAAATTTTCATTAGCAAGTTCCCAAACGAGAATTAATTGAAGCTTAACCGAGACAAAATTAGGTGGGTATTTCCTACTAAAGCTCTCATCATCATACTTGCAACAGTTGTTTCAAATTAATGTAGAGGAGACAACCTACATTATATCAAGTACTTGAGTTGGTCTTAAATCAACACATAGACTAATCACAAATGCCACAATGAAATAGGGCATGAGTACCCTCAAAGTCAGCAAGAAAACATGTCAAATAAGGCCTACTTCTCCTTCTAAAATAACATGCCAAGCAACAGAAAGAAAATCCTGAGAAAAACGCACCACTTCAGTGATAAATGGATACTCCAAAAGAATAAGTCCTTTAAAAAAATCCTTAGCAAGCCTTAAATAAGATACTGATGTAGGCTAATTCATTGATTGAAATATTCATTATAATGTTTTAAATCAGAGTCAACTAAAGCTTGACCTAGGCTGAAATAAGGGGCCATATTCCATTGAAGCTCACATAATCTAATGTTTGTAACAAGTGTTTCAATTCAGTGTATTTTATTATTATTATTATTATTATTGGATTTTTATTTTTATTTGTAAATTGTTGTTTTTAATTCTTCTTTAATTTTAGTTTATCAACATCACCAACATAATGTTACACATCTCACCTACACTAGGTTATACACCGCACCTTTCACTTGGTGTAGTGAATAATTTATATGCTAGTTGGAGGGGTTTTAAACTTAGGTAGAGAATAAATATAAGTATATATCATTATGGCATTAACATCTGTATGTTATTTTTAGGTTATGTTTTCTTCCATTTGATATCAATTTTGATGAAAATGATATTTTTTTTTCAAATCCTATACTGGTATGGTTTGGATTATTATTTCTTCATTGTCACATGAAACAAGCTGTTGAAATACAAAAAGTCATGTATGGGGTAACACGTGTAGACTTAGGTATGCAAACGTTGGAGGACACATTATAAAATTTAGAATTTTAGATTTCCTTGTGTACACCACCTGTACATTGAACAATGGAAGGTGATTGTTTTTTCCTTTTACCATTGACTGCAACATTAGTAGTGAAAATATACCCTACATAGGCTAAACAATGCTCTTCTTGGATTTTATTCATACCATGGATCGAATTTTTAGAAATTCTTTCCATTATTATAGTCTAATATTCCAATACCAATTATAAACCTAAACCTTTCAAGGTTAGTGATAACAATACCATGAACCAAAAGATTCAAAATATTTATGTAAGCACAATAAATTGTACATTATATGTAACATGTGAGCTTCCAAAATAACTTCACATGAAAGGAGAGATTCGTCCATTCAACATGTATAAATAAAGATCCATGGAATTGGATGAATTGGGCATAAATGCATACAAAGAATTGAATGGAGGACGAACATTGGTCTAGAATTTAATGGGGCAAATTTTCGGAATTATCCTCATTCACCTTAACCCAGGTTGGCATTGAAATATCATGCCTTGAAACTAGAACATTGACCACTCTTGTAGCCTATTATCAATCTCAATTATAGGTGCAAGGAACCTAATGATTCCATGTCAACTACTTTTCCATGTTATTAATGGGTAGAAAAATAGAATACAACATAAAATTGTGATCTAGACTTAAACAAGAACACAACAAAATACAAAGATAATCATATACACAAAGATGTAGCGGAAATAATACTTCATTTCATTAATGGAAAATACTGAAATATGCTTACAACCGGAAATAGAAATAAATCAGCTAGGGCGATGGTAGCTTATCTATGAGAAGAGATGTGGTGGCTACATGCCTCTGAACTTTTCTAAACAGTGTTACAATGAGGCTCGAAGGCCTATTTATTGTTGAGAAACAATGGAAAACCCTTCACATTCCAAAACCTAACCCTAGAAGATGAAACGCTAAATTGTGGGCCCCGTTTTGGGTAAATTGGTACATCAATTTCCCGGGGTCGTAACTTTGCCATACGATCTCCGTTTGATGTGTATGATAGCTCGTTAGAAAGATCTATCCGAGAACTACTACTTTGGGAAGGGAAACATGGTCCATGGAACCATGTTGCCCCCAAAGTTCCCAAAAAACGTCGTTTAGGGCCTCAAAACGGCTCCGGAAGTTCAGGACCCAAAAAAACTGCTAAAAATAGTAAATTGTGCTACAATTACGGAAACTGAAGAAATGAAAGACAGTTGCGGGGGTCCAAATGGGATAGCTGGGTGGCCACCAACATCCACCTGGATCATTCCTCCCCCCTTAGGAAGAAATGGTCCCCATTGTGTTGAGTTCCTCCATCTACTAAACTTGTCCTGCAACCTCTCGTGTGTCCAATAATGGTGGGAAGCATGGTCGACGACGGTCCACATTGAACACTTGGTGTAGGCGAATGAATGGAGGAATGATGTGCTCCAAAGAATTATTCCCCATAGCCTTGGTACTGTTGTAAGGACCTTGTCGGAGTGGTCTGAGCTTCTGATGGGCTCTGGTAAGGCGTTCTTTCTGTCGATGCAACCAAACTTTATTGCCCACCTGAAACTTTTGTGGTACCCCTATGGGTGAGGAGAAGTTGTTCCTGTGTTTTGTCATGACCGTATCCCTTTGTTGTTGCTACTGTGTGGAGAAACCCTTTTTTGGGGTCATGGATGTGGTGACAATCTTCCCCTTACTTTGGGAGTGAACCAGACAGATAAATTTCCTGGTCTGGGAGATGAGCTTGATGCCTTTCTTAGCAGTGATCAAAGATGTGGTGGTAGGTGGGGCTACCTCTGGTATCCTGTATAATGAATTATTCAAAGAAATAATGACAACACGAGGCCTTGACTCATACACAGCATGTCGTCTCCACAAGTATGGCTGACCTAATAATACATCACAAACATCTAGAGGTGTAACATCACATAATACCTCATCTATGAATGGTTTGATGTTGTAGGGAAGGCGACATTGCAGGTGAAATTTGAGATCTCGTCCTTCATGAAGCCACCTGATACTGTATGGTTGTGGGTGTGGTGTAGTTGATATGCCCAACCGCTTCATGACCTCTGCTAAAATAAGGTTCTTTTGGCTGCCACTATCGACAATGAATTGCAGCGGTGAACCCTTCACCCACATCTGTGAGTGGAAAAGACGTTCCCCCTCCTCTAGCTCTTCGGGCTCATTCTTCTGCATCTTGGCAGTGGCAACAGTGGCGCTGGGATCTGCATCAATGATCTGCTTCCCTTTGCCATTCCCCTTGTCGGGTTCTGGCTCAGGGTCGGAACATGTATCTAATTCAGAAGCCTTCAACTCGGCCACAGTGACTTCTTGGTCCGACACTCACTTGTTTATGAGTGGGACTCTTGTGGAACTCACACCACTTTCCTGTGTCCTTCTTCGGCTTTATGGTGTTGTTATTTTCTTGTGGCTTCCACGGGTTGCCTTGGGTCACCCCACCTTGGCTTTTCCATTGGGCTTCGAATTTGCAAATCCAAAGTCTCGCTTCTTCTGTTTGAACTTTTGCTCGATTTTGATACGTATCGGTATGTTATGCCGAGTGAGGAGATGTTCAAGAACTCCATCTCTTCTTGGATGTATCCATGTAGGCAGCTGTGGTATTTGAGTACTAGATGCAGCTCAGAATCTTTGATACCGAACTGCGTACGAAGGGTATGAAAAATGTTTGTCAACTCTGGCACATCTTGGTCTCGTCCCTGTCGCAGTGTGGTCCATTTGATGTATTTGTCCTCATAGCTTTTGACAGGGTAGTGCTTCTCCTTGATGACATCTCAGAATGAATCCCAAGTGGGTGTGGCTGAAAATAGTGAGCCTATGCTTTCATCCTTCTGCTCGCAGTAGGTTTCCCACCAGTCCTTGACGTGGGGGGCTGCTTTAAGAAGAGCGAAAATAATCTTTTCACCACTTGAAAATTCATGAACAGAAAAATACCCTTCTAGTAGATTTAACCATTTACCTACCGCATCTGCGTCTATCTGACCCTCGAATATGGGTATTTCAAAATTAACTTGTACCTTAAAGAGCGTGGCGTTTCCAGAGTAGCTGCTAGAAGCCAATATGTCACCTTTAGGTAGCCGCTGAAGGATCTGCATAAAGCTATTCATCGCGTTCCTTTGCCACTCGAGGGCTTCTTCGAGCAAGATTTTGATAGGATCTCTTGCCCCCTCGTCTTTCTTCTCAACCGCCATGGGAGGCCATCGGGATTTGCGAGGCTGGTCTTACAAAGGTTCAACCAGTTCAAACCCTAACTCCTTATATCTCGACCTCGTTGGGGACATGAAAAGAAAAATAGAGAAAAAGAAGACCGCTCTGATACCACTGATCCAGATTTAAACAGGAACGCAAAAAAATATAGAGATAACCATATACACAAAGATGCAGCGGAAATAATACCTCATTTCATTAATGGAAAATATTGAAATATGCTTACAACGGGAAATAGAAATAAACCAGCTAGGGTGATGGTAGCTTATCTTTGAGAAGAGATGTGGTGGCTACATGCCTCTGAACTATTCTAAACTATGTTACAATGAGGCTCGAAGGCCTATTTATTGTTGAGAAACAATGGAAAACCCTTCACATTTCAAAACCTAACCTTAGAAGATGAAACGCCAAATTGTGGGCCCCGTTTTGGGTAAATTGGTACATCAATTTCTCGAGGTTGTAAATTTGGCATACGATCTCCGTTTGACGTGTATGATAGCTCATTAGAAAGATCTATTCGAGAACTACCACTATGGGAAGGACAACATGGTCCATGGACCCATGTTTCCCCTAGATTTCCCCAAAACATCGTTTAGGGCCTCAAAACGGCTCCGGAAGTTCAGGACCTAAAAAAAACTACTAAAAATAGTAAATTGTGCTACAATTACGGAAACTGAAAAACTGAAAGAGATAGTTGCAGGGGTCCAAATGGGATAGTTGGGTGGCCACCAACATCCACTTGGATCATTCCTCCCCCCTTAGGAAGCAATGGTCCCCATTGCGTTGAGTTCCTCCATCTGTTGAACTTGTCCTGCAATCTCTAGTGTGTCTAGTAATGGTGGGAAGCATGGTCGACGACAGTCCACATTGAACACTTGGTGTAGATGAAGGAATGGAGGAATGATGTGCTCCAAAGCATTATTCCCCATAGCCTTGGTACTGCTGCAAGGACCTTGTCGAAGTCGTCTGAGCTTCTGATGGGTTCTGGTAAGGTGTTCTTTCTGTCGATGCAACCAGACTTTGTTGCCCACCTGAAACTTGTTGCCCACATAAAATAATAAATACTTGTTTTATGTTTTATCATCTATCTTTGATTCTGTGGTTGCTATTGGTATTCTATTTTCCATAAAGACTTATGTAGGTGTTGAATACCTTATCATGTTGGATCTACCACTCTTCCACATTAAGGGTTAGAAAGGTAAAACACAAAAATTAAAACTGGGGCTTAAAATAATAGACAGTTGATTTAGGTTATATCATTTAGTTTTGATTTTGTAGTTGCTATTTGACTTCTCCTATCCCATTTCTTGTAAAAGAAGTATATTCATGGTCATTGATATATGGTCTTTTTGGGATTGGAATTAAACATAAATGATATATGGTATGTTTTGGATTGGAATTGAACATAACTGCAATATGGTCCTTTTTGGATTAGAATTGAACATAACTATTATAAAATACAGGTATTTTCCAAAACACATAGAAGGATGAGATGGAAGAAACTTGTGACTGCATTTCAAAACAAGATTATCACTTCTTCTCTTCATAGGTGGAAAGTTTAAAGGCAAATAGGGTGCTTCTATTCTTGTTGTGCTCTTGGATGACGACACAGGGGTGGTTTCTACCTTAGGATGTAATATTCCCTTTTCTTGATATGGTTAAAGTGGACAAAATATGTCCATGGTATTTACCATGGTATTTTCCCATAGTATCATCCCATGGTAATTTTCCTTCATATTTCGATGGAAATCAATAAAATAAAAGTTTCTAGAGAGTTTTTCAAGCCTATAAAAGGGGATAGGATCCTAACACATGGATCATCTTGAGCTGTCTATCTATTTCTATTTGTTGAGAACTTGGTGAGGCCATTTCTAGTTTTATCCTAGGGAAGAAAACCCCGTGGTTGTAATTTATTTGGTGGATCCATCCATAGTTCACATTTGTGCTTCAGTGTCTTTTTTTCTTGTGCATTGAGAATTTGTGTATGTCAAGGCATGGGCTCTATTATTTTGCTTATATTGGGCATGTCTCATTTTCTAAGTATTAATTGAAATAAGGGATGCATTTTTCTAGAACCCTTTGTGTTCAATGTTTTGTTGAAAATATTTTTGTTAGAACACCCAAATGTGCTAGATATGCTTATTATTTCGTTGTTTATGATCTTACAATGGTATTAAAGCTGGTTTTTCCTACCAACTTGAGGGTTTCAAGAGGGAATCGTTTTCAAGGATCTTCCATAATCACCCTAGCTAGAATGTTGTCAATTTTAGAGGTTCTCCATAACCACCCTAATTTACCATTAAATAGAAATTACTTTTCCATCATTGATTTTGAGTTATAGGTCAAATTTTTTAATTGTGGAGGCGGACTTTAAAGAGACTAAAATCATTTAAGTTATCATATCATTTTTAGGGTTTCTAATATAAAATTCAAAGTTGTTGATTTAACAAGAATATTGTTGTTGAAGGGAGCCACCATACTTATCAAGTTAGAATATATTAGGGTTATCAGAATTACACATAAGTCGTGGTTAGAGATGTTTTTTGTTGTAAGGGTGTTTTTTTTAGCTGCTCACATTGGGAGGGCCTATCTTGGAGATCGTAGCCACATGTGCATAAGAGTAGGCCCAAGCTTCCATGAGAGGGGAAACATATCGTAAGGAAATGACACCACACCAAGGGCAACATTCACACTAGAGGCATCGAATACCATCTTATGTGTGTATAAAGGCCATTGTACTAGGGACAACATTCGTATTAGAGCCAAATATGGTCATTACAATGGTAAGTAGGAGTTCCAAAGCCATATTCTCATAGATTTGGGTAGTCATAACCCTTCATAACTATAATTCTAAATATCAAAGGCCACATGATCACCGTGAACAATTTCCATAGTTGTGGGCTTACACACTACCACAAGGAATTATAAGGGTCAAGAAGCAGCACGCTAAAAGTCACTTTGATAGCACCGTGGGTTCTAGAGAAGGGCTCAGAAAAGTTGAATAAATATGATATATAGGTGTGCTAAACAAAATATGGAGACCAAAATTGTTGCATATAAAAGTCTAAATACATTAAGGAGTGTGTATTAGATCAGGAAGTAGAGGGGATGATATTGATTGCAGTAGGGCATGAGACATGGATCTAGCTCCTGTTAAAGGCCATAAAATTTCTTGTTGAAGACCATGAGATCCATGCATAAAGGAACGAATTATTGTGATGTGGGGGTATTGAACTAGTAGCACCAACTGGTTCGGTGTGTCAAGAGTCCACCACCAGTTTTCTTCCTCTATCGGTACAGGGGTTGACATGATTCATGATCCAAGTGGATGTTGGTGGCGACCCACCTATCCCACTTGGACCCCCACAATAGTCTCTTTCAATTTTTCAATTTCCTTAATTGTTACACAATTTACTATTTTTAGCCATTTTTCGGGTCCTAAACTTTTGGAGCCGTTTTTAGGCCCTAAATGACGTTTTTTTGGTAATCTACTGCTAGTGAATTTTTTTGTGTCATTTTTTCCTTTGTAGTCCTTGGAAATATATTTTGAACGGGGTATCATGCACGTCAAATGGACATAATATGACCAATTAATGACCTCGGGAAGTTGTCTTCCCAAATAACCCCAACGGGGCCCATAAACTCTTGGTGTTACATCTCCTCGAGTAAGGGTTTTGGTTGTTAAGGGTTTGATTTTATTGTTAAATAATAAAAAGGCCCTTGAGCCTCATTGTAAGGCAGTTCATAGGCATGTAGCTGCCACATCGCTTCTCAGAGATAAGCTACTGTTGCCCGAGCTAGATTTATTTCCATTTCTGTTTGTAAGCATATTTCAGTATTTTACATTAATGAAATGAAGTATTATTTCTACTACATCTCTATATTTATGTTTATTTTTGTACTTTGTGACGTTCCTGTTTGAATCTAGATCAATTTAGGTTTATTGTTTATAGATTTCCATTGAGTATATTACAATAGGGAACCGTCGCAGGCCATTAAGGGCGGAGTGCAACTGATAACAGGGAAGAAGAAATCATTATGTGCCAAATCGAAGGGTTATCACATTGATCGTCTTTGGGGTTTGATTACACTATTTTATCCATAGGGATGAGATGATTGTTCTAATTTATTAATGTTGTCACACAATCTATTAAGATCTCATTCATCCATCATGTAGGAGTAAGGCCAAGGGGCCATAAACCCCCACTATGAGAGGCATAAGGCTGATAAGCTATACCATTGTGCCCAATTCATAAAATCCATTCTTCATCCACGTTTGCCTCATATGTCAATATTAGGGCTGATAGGTCACACCATCTTGTGCACATTCACCTGATCTCTATCTCCAGAGTCATACCATACGTAGGGTTGCAAGGTCAACCGACCCTATGCTTGATGTGAAAAGCTTACTTCTCACTAATGAGGAGCTTAAGGGGGTGAACACAGTTTTCATATTCATTTTTGAAAGAACCAACAACCATACTACCATCGAGGGACAAAGGTATTGAAACTGTCATCCAAGGAAGGGTCGTTGACAACTTAAATTTGTTTATAATGTCGATAAGCCATAGTTTGAGCAGGTTTATTGTTGTGGGAATGATAA
>APFE030569419.1:44756-69563 GCA_000404065.3 Pinus taeda
CAAAAAAAAAAAAAAAATGTATAAGACTGAAAACCAATCATAGATTGGCAGTCTTATACAGAAAATATGGGGTGAAAATCAGGGGCACCTAACACTCCATATTTTCCAAAAAAAATCTCCTCTCACGTTCTTTCCATCTTCATTCCATCTCATCCACTCATTCCATCTCATCCACTCATTCAGTTTCATTCCACTTTCATCCCATTTTCATCATATTTCTCACTCCATTCTCACTCCATTTTCTTTCCATTCCATTTCATCAATAAATTCCCTGCTCAGGACTACTTTTCATTAAGCTATTTTCCTCTAAACTATCTTTGTGCAGATCAGGGGGTGTTATTTCAGTTTCCGCAGTTGGCCACCGTTTCCGCAGCTGGAACCTGTTTCCGCAGCTAGAAACGATTTCCGCAGCCAGCATCACTCTGTTTCAAAATAAAATCAACTGTTAGTGCCAAAAGCATGAAATGCAGGTGTACGTGAGCTAAGGACATGGGGCATCATCAAAATATCAAGAAGAAGCAACTGGTTACAAATTTTAAGCAAAGAATGACAAGTGTCCAAAGGTATGATCAAAACCCTCTATCAAACAGCACTTCATGTCATCAGTTTGTATAGTTATTAACCCATCATCAGTTCTTCTATGTGTAATGATTTAATTAACCACCCACTACCATTTCTATTCCGTAATACCATCCCATACACCTTGCATTCACTCACCTTAACGGTCTTATGATTACCCGGAGTTCAAACTAAAAAATGACTCTACTTTTATTTATGACTCGTACTCCTAGACGTGACCTATTGTATTACGGCTCTTACAAGCCATAATTCCTGCAGCCGTCTATTTGAGACGTGTAAACCTCACATGCAGTCACCTAAAACTCGGGAAAATCAAGTCGTTACTCCACTCATGCCATAACGATCTCCGCATATACTCACGTTCATTCCATAAGTTCGATCACGGTCACCCCTGCTCACTTATTACTCTTCCTGTGATCCGAGCATTCCCTCTGTTTTCAACTGCAGTCAATAAACTTTGCTTGTTACTGTGACTACAACCACTGCACAGTTCTAAACCCCGATTACAGCTACTTTAGTTTCTCCTAAAAAATCTGTCACAGAGCTACCCTTCCTTAAACCCTCATATGTAGATAAAAATCCTCTGTGAATTTAAGGCCGAGAGAATGGGAAAACTGCTGAGAGCCGAGCCGGAAGGAGAAAAGTACTTGGAAGGTTATCCCCAAGTCAAGGAGTCGTTAAAGAAAGCCAAATGGCTCCGGTTTATTCAAAAATTCAAAGGGTATAATAAGGAAGTAACTAAGACCTTTGCAAGGTCCTTTAACAGACAGACAACAGAGGTGGGAAACTTAAAGTTTGCGGTGATCGAGGCCACAATTGCAACAGCTACAGGCCTGCCTCTAGATGGAGAAAGATGGTTCAAGAATAGGAGCATAGATGACCAAGTCTGGAGAACGATGTTGCGCAATCAAGGTATGGATACCACAATTTTCACCCGAGGTATCCCTGTCAATGTATTGAAAGAAGAATGGTCTGGTTTGTTGTTGGTTATACAAAAATTTGTTACATGTGAGGGCCGTTTTGGCTCCATGTACATGTACCATGTGAGGTTAATGATGAATTTTATGGATGGACATGTTATCAATTTACCACATTTTCTGTTAGCAAGTCTAAAGAAAATGAGCATCACGGTTCAAAAGCATGTGGGAAATATTGAGCCCCATCTCTATCACCACGGGCTCATAAAATTTTAATTGAAGAGCAGTTAAAGAAATCCAAGGATACTTGGGATCAATTTCTAACAAAGAACTACTTCCAAGAGCCAGCTGAAGCCTCTGGAAGCAGTCCATCAAAAATCCCAAGAAAAAGAAGGAGGAGGGATAAAAATGCTACAGCTCAAGACTCCCCTCTTAAAGAAATTGAAGAGACTGCCCATAAAGAGGAAGAAGACCAGCCCAAGAACAAGAAACAAAAGAAGAAAAAGGGCAAAGTAGTCACTCAAGAAATCTCTCCATCACCTGAAAGATCATTGGAAGAGGACTACCAGCGTTTATCAGAAAGGCTAGAGGATCTCAAAACTGCTGCCTTGGCTAAGAAACAGCAAAAAGGGAAACAAAGTGCAGAGAAGACAGTTGTGAGTTCATCCTTGAGAAGAAGCTCCCGGTTAAAAGGAAAATGGAAGAAAACAAAAGGAGAACAGTACCACATCATTGAATTGAGTGAAGAAATACTTGAGAAAACAACAGAACAGCCAAGCTTTGGCATAAGCCCTCCACGAGAAGAAAGTCCTTTTCGGCAAGAAGGAGCAGGCAGTCCTCCTCCACAAAATTTTGAGTTCAAACAAAGAAAATCACCTCATGTGGATCTTAACCAGCAGGAGGTGTACAATTACCTGGAATCTCTAGAGCAATCAGCTGCAGGGCCTAGCACTTCTTTGCCACTTGATGCCTAGGTTCAGTCTCTAAAGCAAGAAGTGTTTGAACTGGAAGTCCTAAATAGGCACATAATACAAGAAAATGAAACACTCAAAGAGCAAGGTAAAGTGGACAAAATGGTCCATGACAATACCATGCTACATTTAGGACTGTGGCAGAAGAAGAATAGAAGACTGAAAAAGAGATGCAAGAAGCTAAGAAGGGCTATAATTAATCTCAAGTTTAAATGTCTGGTTAGAAAACCAAGGATGATGATGTCAATGGCATCAAGGAAAAAGAAAAGAGGACTAGATGTCCTTGCAGAGGCCTCGGAGCATGTAGATTAAAAGGGAAATCACACAGTTTTGGTTGCATGAGGACATGCAACACCTTCACAGTGGGGGTATGTTGAGCCTCAACCTTGCACCTTCCTACACACCCTCTTAACCCTCATACTCCACTCACTTCACTCATCCAGTGGTTGAATCATTGCATTATAGTTTAAAAAGGATTGCTTTTATGCTTTTCTAACTATACTGATGTCTGTTCTTTGGTTTAGTCTTTTGTTCATGCAGCTGCGGAAACATATCAATTTCTGCAGCCAGCATAGGTTTCCGCAGCCCGCACAGGATTCCGCAGCCATTTTGTTAAAGGCTATACTCCAGGTCTCTTCTGAAGGAACGGGCCATATGGGCAAGCTCCAGATGGCATGTACATGGATCGTGTCCCTTTAAACCAGCCAAATCATCATTTTGAAGCCACGGTCAACCTAAGTCAAAGACGTGGCCAACCGAAGAGTCCAGCGGTGGCACATTACTGTTAAAGGCACGTGAATGAAACGTGGCCTAGTTCCCAGCTCACGGAGGCTCCAGCGCACTTGAGGATCGTTTTTGAACAAGGAATCTAACAGCCCACCACTCCAAGATTTAAGAAGCGTAACGACAGTTAACTAGATCTCGGCTCATGAGATCTACATGTCCATGGCATGCAGTTAATAGCCTAAGTTGTTGATTAGTTAGCTATAGGACTTTTACATTATAAATAACCCGTTTTCAAACGCTGTAAAGAGAGTTTTGCTGCATAGAATTTCTGAGCTATTATGTAATTTCCGCACGCTGTTGGTTATACCACCCCACTGTTTTACATGATGCTGATTTGAATACATGAGTAGACTGTTCTAAAGATAGTTTTGTGATCATTTGATTGGCTGAAGTGGTAGAGGGCCCCTGCATACTGAAGCCCTATAAAGTATTTGTTTCGTTTCTTTATGCTTTTATTTTGTCATTAGTTTGTACATAAGATGTTTTGCTTTATGATTTCTGTTGTTTATATCTTTGTCTTTACAAACTGATCAGTGCTTTTTGCAGGTCCTTTTAGGCAGCCCGGGCAATCTTTTATTTTCTTTAATAACTTTTGGCATATGTGATCATCTTGTCCTGTCTGCTAACCTTTATTTTCTGCAATTTACATTCAGCATTGTCCTTTTTAAATCGTTATTTGTTTATTTCTTTTTCTTCTAAGTTAGGTGTCATACTACTTAATAATTTTATGATTTCTTTCTGTGGGACATGACTATATCAGCAGGAGATCAGAAGATCACTAACGGTGGTGTGATTTAAGTGTCATATTACTTACTCATAGTTGTTTCCATAAAGTATATTGAGCTGTATGGTAAAGAACTAAAGGAGTCTAAGTAGTGTGATTAATTTCTTTTTATATTTAGTTATCATATTGCTCGTTATGTTCATAATTACTTCCCCAAGGTAGATTGAGCTAAGGGGTGAAGGATTTGAAGAATCCAAATAGTGTGATTAGTTTCCTTTTGCAATTTATTTTCTTTAACAGTTAAATATCATATTGCTTGTTATGCCCATGATTACTTCCCTAAGGTAGATTGAGCCAAGGGGCACAGGATCTAAAAAGCTCAAGTAGTGCGAGTTAACTGCTTTACTTTAGTTTGAGTTGTTTTCCAAGTTTTTGCTTTCTTTTCATTTTCAGCAGCAAGGATACTGGGCCATTGCCATTAGTTCACTTTTTGATTGATTTCATTTTAGTTATTGTAAATCTTTCTTTTGAGCATTTTTTCAAGCATAGAAATCATAACCATTCACACTCCACACACTTCACACTTCACTTTCATCACCACACAGTAAGAAAAGAATAAAATCCAAAAACAAACTAAAAATCTTAAAACGACAAAAACTTAAGAAAATGGTTATATAAGTACATATAGTACACCTCACTTCGTGAGTCTATGAACCCCGGGTTGACAATATAAATAGCAATTTAGATCACACTAAATTGACCAAACAGAGGCCTACCTAAAAATTTCTTGAGAGAAAAGAGGATTTGGTAGCTTGCTGGCGGTTTATTGGGCGAAAAACCCAACTCATAGCGCACCTTGCCCAATGCGTAGGGCCCCTTTGGTGCGTAGCACCTGAGTAAAAATACACTGGAAAAGTCGCGTTGATGCATAGCGCGCCCTGGGTGTGTAGCGCGCCTCCGCTGATGCATAGCGCGCCCTGGGTGTGTAGCGCGCCTCCGCTGATGCATAGCGCGCTCCTGAAAACTGCCCAATTTGCTCAATGACTCTTGAAATCGCTTTTGCAAGGATTCTCTTGGCTTGTGAGAGGAAAATGAGCTGCTAATGAAGAGTGGTGTCCTTTTATAAGCTCCCTTTTGATTTTTACTTGCCCAAAACCCACTTTGTAATGTTTGAATGTTGACACTTTTTGAATTAAGTGGCTCTGACTTCTGGTTTCCCTTTTGTTTTTTTAAATTGGTTGAAATGATGATTTCTTCTGAAAATTTTTGCAGAGATGGCTTCAGAGATGCTTTGGCAAAGGATACCAAGGCTGCGCTTCAACATTTGGAGAATTTGAAATTTTGACAAAGTTTTACAAAAAATGAGATGATGACCTTTGTTTCTCAAAAACAGAGTTTTGAAAACAAGGTGAAAATTTAACTGTACAATGATGAGAATTATTGAAATGATGCTTTATGAAGGACATCCCTCTGGCCTGCTGGTCCTTTATGACCTCTCAAGACAAAAATTGACTCAACCCTAGACCTAAGACCTCGAAATTTAAAACAATATAAATGACCCTTTGAAGATTTTATTCACTCAAACAAACCTGAACCAGCAGTACCAAATAGGAGGGGAATAAAAGACACAAACTCCTCTAGCAGATTTATGGCATGCCTAACAGAATGCAACATGATCACACTGATGGGACACCTAATTATGAAATGCAAAGAGCTTTGATCTCTAGTGGAGGGCTACTAGACCGACTCTAACATTGGCTCCAATGGGGATGGTATCTCCTTGGAGATGCCAAGAACTGCAGATCTTTGGGAGAGCAGACAGTGCCTTCATCCATTGGGTGATGGAGTCGTTATTTGAATGGATAACACAAAACCTTTGACACATTTATTGAATGAAAACTTGGCTGAAATTGACTGAAACTTGACTGAAGCTTGACTCAAACCGACTTAATTGTAAATATGAATGACAAAAAAAAAAACACTTGAATCTAACAAACTAACTCAAGACATGAACTTAAAACTTAAAACTTGATGGCAATACATAACTGCCTATGTTTCTTACAAGACAACATACCATCAAACTATATCATGATGCCAATGTAACCAATCAAGCAGATGCCTTCTTGACTGATTCTCCCAATCAGAGCTCATGATCAACAATAGATACGGGTAACTGGGTATCCAAAAACATAGCTGACCATGATCTCCTTCATCACTAAACACAACAATAATCACTTTCACTGCTCACTGTAACAAATCTGCCATTGGATCCTGAAAAACATGAAGATTTGCCATTTCCACCTCCTGCTGAAAGAACAAGGTGTCCTTTGTTTCAAATTATGATCTGTCTTCATCATATGCTTCGGTAAAAGTATGCTCATGGGCTTCAAAAAGCTCTGAACAGGTAGATGAGCATATCTCCTCTTGTAAAAACATTTCAACACATGAAACATATGAAGAATCTGAAAGGTAATCCTGAATGTTTTGATCTTCTATGGTGTGAATGTGTTGTAGGTCATTTGTATATGATATGAAGGCCAGGTTTTCATTTTCCTTATTACATTCATCAATCATAAGAGAAGAAACTTCAGATGATCCTTGAAGCACAATATTATCATTTATGTTGTCTACCACAAATTCATTCAGAGAAACTTTGTCACTTGCTTGAGCAAAGATCTCACCTTGTTGTTCATGAGCTGACTGAATGACCACCTCATGAAGGTTGTGTTCTAATGACGGATTGACAGTATGACTGAGAACATTTGGATCCATACCTCTGTCTTCTACATTCCAGATGAGCTCAACAGCAAAGTCCTCCTTGATGGGTTTCAGCACAAGATATGCCTGGTCATCATAATTTGAATCTGAAACTGAAATAGCTGTCCTGACATTATCACATTCTGAAATTGAAACTGGACTTACTTGCATGCTATCTTCTTATGTAGGCAGATCTGAAATAATCTCTTCTCTTTCATCATTTTCAGCCATATAGACATCTTCAACCTGCTGATCTATAAAGTTGCTTATAGGACTGTCATCCATTTTAGAAAAGGAAGAAGTTCCACCATCACCTTCTTGACCATGTGCACAAGGCAGATCTGCGTTAACTTGAGCTGGAACATGACCTTTCAATAGCTGATCTATCTCATCTTCAGACAAAGGAGACAATACCTTTTGTTTTCTTTTGCTCAAACAATGATTGTCTTCATTGATTTCAAGTGAAGGAGTATACGTACTTTCCTCATACTGCTGATCCATTTCATATAATTGTTGTTCACTATCAAGATGCAAAATTCCTTCATCTTCCACCACACTAAAATCTCAATCCTGCTGCAAATTTTCATGATTGTATTTATGCTGCTGAAATGGATTTTCATATAGGGCTTCCATGATCTCATCATCCATGAAATTATCATCTTCATAATATTTCTCAAGGCTTTCAATAAAAGTAGAAGCATGTTTGCAACAGTCATGAACTAAATTTAATGATGGATAAGATGCTTGATATCTTTCAATGAACAAAGCATGAAAATCCTTTAAACATTAAATACAGGCCAGCGGCAAATTTTCATACCAAGATTGGGCTTCACCTTCGAGAGTGGCCAGGAATATCTTCATCAAGCAATCTTCAGGAAAATCCACTTTCAACTTGCGAATATGCATATGAAATCTAACCAGATGTAAAGCAACATCTTTCTTACCATCATTGTTAAACGTAGGCATATTCCTTGACCAATCTACCTTGGGCATCTTATTCGGAAAACCTGGAATGTGATCTCGGCTCATGGGAGCATATCTTCTCATGATTCGGTCCATCTTGAGAATCTCACAGCTACTGATCTCCATGCAGTGAAGTCACCATGAAGCATCGATTTCTAGATTGTTCAATGAATGGAGTCGCCAGGTGAATGATCTCATCCTTATTATGTTTGATCGTTGTTCACCATCAACCATCAGATCTGAACTTGATACACGTACTGAGGAAATTTATAATTTAAGTATTACAATTACAAGCTACACCGGAGATTGACTTAAGCAGCGTTTATCTGCTATGCACTCGCAGAGCAAGAGAAGTTTGAAGACTACCTAGTGTGACTTCAGACTTCGTCTGTAGCTTATAGAACAAATAACACCAACAAGCAAACTAGTTCTTCCCCAGTATGGTCACCACTATGTTAGCGCTCAAATCTGCCTTAGGCTAAAATAAGGCAAGACTCAAGGCCACATCAAACAACGCTCAACCTCGTAGCTAGCCCTACGAGGACAGGAGAGGGCTCTCTCCGGGTCAAACTCGGCAAAAGATAATCGAAAAGGCTCGCGATGACCGAATTGATGACTGATTTTAGGCTAGGTATTAAGTACAAAGAGTTTAGGATTGATTTTTTATGATTTTGTTGAAATCAAGGGAAAGGCAATTTTGGGTGCGGGGATGAGGCACAATTTTTGCAGAGGTCCACTTGGGGCAAGATAGGCAATTATTTTGATGCCTTAAAGTAGGTAAGATGGATAGATCAGACTGGTGAGGGGCTAAGGAGAGCAAGGGGTCTCAAGGATTCTCCTTAAACTGTAGAAAACATAGAATATTAAACAAATTTAAAGGCAGAGCATAGCAATTTCATAGATTCTACCTTAACACTTCATTTGCTTAATAACAGAAGATTCAATAGAGATAATGATGCACATACACAACTTAAAAGTACTGAGAGAAACACACCATCAAGCCATAAAGCCATATGGATCCCAAATAGTGCTGTAAAACCCTGGTCTTTCCTTTACCAAAAATGTTGATAAGATATGTACAATATAGTCTCAAAGCTATCCCAAGAGTCCAACCATCAAAATGACTAAGAAGATACATAATATAGGCAAGCTAACACATTTCCTTGCCTCTAGGGGTCTAGCTCATCATTTTAGGAGATTTTTCATCCAATTCTAAACAAAGCACTAGAGTCTAGGCAGTCAAAACAACTTGCCTCTATAAGCTAGGAAACCAATTCGTTCATTAAATGTTTTGTCTTTTCATGAATGAATTTTCTGGAAGAGATAAATAAGTGTCATTTCAACATAAAATTACATTAATTACATCAAGGAGGATGAAAAATCCCTCCAAAACTCAAAACTAGTCAAATGTTGCGTTTTCCTGAATTGTACGTGAAAAACTGGCAATTTTCCCTGATGCGTAGCGCGCCTTTGGGCCAACTTTTGGGGCACTTCCTGGCATCCAAATGAGGCACAAGTGGGATTTTTCGAAAGGGTTGGATGTCAAATTTTGAACCCAAGTGGAATTTCTCAATTTGGTGCTAATTTTCCCCTCCAAAAAGGCAATCGCCCAAGACTGCTTCCTGTGTGTCCAAAAAGTGGCAGAAGCTCATTTTTTGCATGTTTTTTAACCTTTTGGGGGCTCAAAACCTGATGAAATGTCTTGACAGTGACTAAGTAGGTGTATTTTGTCATGGAAAATCCACAAATGCTGACCTTTATGTAAAATGGACCTCCCCATCTTTAGGGTAGCGCGCAGCGCGCTACGCGTTGAGGGCAAAAACCTGTTTTTGACAAAAAATTTCAAAATTGAACAAAATTGCTCCAAATTCTCTGAATTTTGAGTTGAGGGTGTATCATTCAGTGCCATGCTCCTTCAAGGAGGATTCAGCCAAAATTTTGAGTGGATCGAGCATTTTCCTCCATTTTAGTGCCTTGGCCAATCGTCCTTTAAGTATCTTCATTTTTTCTTTGCACACATGCATGCAGGTCCAATAATGATTTTTCATGTGTCAAAGCAAATCTTTGTCTCTATTAGCTTTCACCAACAAATTTTCCAAGTTAGTGTTCACCCAGATGAGCATTGATTCCTGATCGATAGGTGTCAAATCACCGGGTCTCCTATGGGCCAATTCTCAATCTTCACGAATATTCTGTTGCTCATAAAGTTCATGCTCATCTTCTAACCGTTTGTTGCGCTGCTCTAAGTAGTTGATCACCCATTTTCCATCTGCAATTTCTTGTGCAACGACTCATTCTCGAACCTTTTCTCTCGGATGATCTCCTTGAGATCTGAGGTAGGAGAGCTAGCATCAATATCAATGATATATGTGTCCTGACCTCTTGAAGGACCCTCATCAATCATGAGCCTCTTGCCCCTATCCTGGACCTGTACCTGTACTGAAGAAGATGGCGAGACCCCTTCCACATGATGTGGAGATAATACTCGTTGTGCCGATGAAGTCAACGAGACCCCTTCCACCCAGGGTGGAGATAGTACTCGTCGTGCAGCTGCAAATAAGGCTCTGGGGACTTTCTGATATGTCACCTACGCTAGAGCATCAGCATGCTCGGTTTCATGAATGTCAAACTGCTGTGAAGGCCCTCCCTCATCATGGACAATCTCAGGAGGTGGGTGGGGCACCGTGAAGAAGTCAAGAGAAATGAAATCCTCCCATGGAATACCCTGTTGTGCCAACTGAAGCATCACTATGATCTTGATCAGTGCATAATGATAAATGCTCTCGTGTTTCTGTGTTGGGCTCTTCCTTTCTACCAAGGGCGCCATCCTCTCTATATTTCGGCACATGAAAAATGGAATTTTCATCATTCGTACCCGTGTGAAATGCATCAACAAAAGGATATGGTACGAATATAGACGTGAAAATCTGCCCTCACAAGTGAAATAGTGAATAATGAGCCTCATTAAGGGTGCACTCATCCCTTAGGAATCTGAAGGGAAAAACAGCAGTTAGGTGTCTCATACATCCAGGTTTGATATATGGCTCATAATGAAATCTGTCTAACTTCTGGCGCTTGTTCCACTCCTCTCCAACATTTGGTATCCCGGTTGCTTGAGCAACAATCTCGAGTGATAGTGTGAAGTCCACTCCTGCAAGGTTCACATGACCATTGTGCAAATGTAGGACAAACAAGAGGACTAGTTCTCTATGATGTTGAATTTGTGAGATCCTCTCACAATACTCAAAACATGATAGGTACCGAAAACAGGTCACTGCAAGTGGACAAGATTGCAAATGAGCCAAAGAGGTGGGCTCCTCCCTGACATGCCAACCGCCTTTACCACCGTTGTGATGCCTCCTTGGCACTTCTATCTCTGGCGTTGAATCACGATCATCACTCTGTTCATAATCTGATTCGGTTTCTGACATGGTTTTGGAGGCAAAGTGACTGAAATGTAATGTTGACTTTGCACCCAATGAACTGTTGTTTGACTTTTTCAAATGTTGTCACCAAGGGGACAAAAAGACATGGGAATTGTTAGGGAAAGGGGAACATGAGGGAATTAGGGACAATAAGTGGGATTTTAAGGTGAAGTAGGGTTTGAGAATTTTAATAAGGTTTAAGGATTTTAGTAGGGTTTAGGGATTTTAGTGGATTTTAATAGGAAGATTATAAAATTACATGGGAAAATTTTAAGAAGAATGTTGGTGGAGGTGGGGGGCAAAATGGATCAATAATGGGCAACCTTGGATAGCAAAATACTTTGAAACCCTAGCACAACTAAGTCTTTAAATTTCACACAACAATGTAGGGTTTCAACTTCACATTTTCATGGCATTTTTAACATATTAATTTCTCATTCATCTTGCCAAACCAAAACTAGCCATGGAGGAGAGGCCTACCTAAAAATTTCTTGAGAGAAAAGAGGATTTGGTAGCTTGCTGGCAGTTTATTGGGCGAAAAACCCAACGCGTAGCGCACCTTTCCCAACGCGTAGCGCCCCTCTAGTGCGTAGCGCCTGAGTAAAAATACACTGGAAAAGTCGCGCTGATGCATAACGCGCCCTGGGTGTGTAGCGCCCCTCAGCTGATGTGTAGCGCGCTCTTGAAAACTGCCCAATTTGCTCAATGACTCTTGAAATCACCTTTGCAAGGATTCTCTTGGCTTGTGAGAGGCAAATGAGCTGCTAATGAAGAGTGATGTGCTTTTATATGCTCCCTTTTGATTTTTACTTGCCCAAAACCCACTTTGTAATGTTTGAATGTTGACACTTTTTGACTTAATTGGCTCTGACTTCTAGTTTCCTTTTTTTTTGAAAAAATTGGTTGAAATGATGATTTCTTATAAAAAAAATTGCAGAGATGGCTTCGGAGATGCTTTGGCAAAGGAGACCAAGGATGCGCTTCAACATTTGGAGAATTTGAAATTTTGACAAAGTTTTACAAAAAATGAGATGATGACCTTTGTTTCTCAAAAACAGAGTTTTGAAAACAAGGTGAAAATTTAACTGTACAATGATGAAAATTATTGAAATGATGCTTTATGAAGGACATCCCTCTGGCCTGTTGGTCCTTTATGACCTCTCAAGACAAAAATTGACTCAACCCTAGACCTAATACCTCGAAATTTAAAACAAGATAAATGACCCTTTGAATATTTTATTCACTCAAACAAACCTGAACCAGCAGTACCAAATAGGAGGGGAATAAAAGACACAAATTCCTCCAGCAGAGTTATGGCATGCCTAACGGAATGCAACATGATCACACTGATGGGACACCTAATTATGAAATGCAAAGAGCTTTGATCTCTGGTGGAGGGCTACTAGACCGACTCTAACAACATGCATGATTTCTTCACTAGTTTTAGCATTTATGGCACATGCATGTGGTTTTTTGGTTATGATCTGTCATTAGCATGGAGGATGGTTAGGATTGACAGCAGATTTCCTAGCCTTGCCATTTCGGGGATAGCCATGGTGATTATGGGTTTGCTTTCATTGCTTTGTTTTGGTTGGTTCTCATGTTTCCATAACTTGGGTTGAGTTATTAGTCCTAGAATCCCCGGTTGGAAAAATGCTCTGGAACCCTGTAACAGCTTGGGTTGAGTTACTTGTCCTGGGAGCCCTGGTTGAATAAATGCTCTGGAATCTGTGTAACCGCTTGGGTTGAGTTACTAGTCCTAGAAGCTTGGTTGGACAAATGCTCTAGAAGCCCTTGGTGGGTTGAGTTAGTAGTCCTGGAAGCCTTGGTTGGACAAACGCTCTAGAAGCCCTTTATAAGTTGTGGGTTGAGTTATTAGTTCTCGAAGCCATGGTTGGACAAACACTTTGGAAGCCCTCTATAAGTTGTGGGTTGAGTTACTAGTTCTGGGATCCTTGGTTAGACAAATGCTCTAGAAACCTTGGAAGGTTTGGATGGAGACCAATTTGATGATATTGTTTTCGTGATGTCCAACCGTGAGGTGGAATCATTGTTTTATGGGTTGAGGTGGATGGCCTCTAGAATCCTTGGATGAGTTTTGATTGATGTTTTCTATGAGATCCCACATTCATGCTTGGAATATAGCATGGGGGTGGATGGCTAAAGAATATTTGGCTCAGCCATTCTATGGTCGAGTGGAACGTAGTAGTCCCATCTCCAGTTGGTTCATTTTATTCATTAATGATAAATCCATTCCCTTGATTTTCATGTGTAAAGGTACTGATGTATTTATGGATTTGACGGCTAATATGTTTATTGTATTTCTATTCCTATTATGCTGGTTATATGCACATTTCATGGCAACAGCTATGTATGGCTCTCAGCTTGTTTTTACTTGTCTATGAATAGATAATGTGTTTATGAGTTAATGGAGGATAATGTAGCAAATGGCATGAGGGAATAATGGTTCATAGAGATTCTCATAAAAGTATGAGATCCCTACACTTAATTCTATTGTTTACACATGTAGGTTACATGTTGGTGACATGTTTGACAAAATGCCTGTCATGGCTAGTAGGGGTCTGGTGATGATCTTGTTCATATTATTTCTTTTGCATAATTGTTTCCTTGCATCCTTACTAATTCTATGTGATCATTCCATTATGGGTAGTGTCCCGGGCTCTGGGACAAAAATGGTGGCTCAAATCGTGGAATGCTAGCATTAGTTTTGTGACTATCTTGCCTAGTCAGTGTCTGAGAAGCGTTATATAGCACCTGGGTGGTGTCTAGGGAGTGTTAGTCCTGAAACTAACTTTCCTAGGCAGTGTGTAGGGAGCGTTACCTTGCCCTTAAGTATCTCAAACAGTAGTGGGTCCCAGGGATAGGTAGTGTAAGTGACTGATTTTTCTCCTGAAGGTTATTTTGATGATGTTGGATGGTTGTATGTCATGTTCATTCGATTCCATTTCCTTAAAGTCACCAAGGAGGTTGAATCTTATCATAGTGGCCTCTCATCGCATTTTACCCCAACTATCCAGTCTCTTGGGTAGATTTGGGAGGAGGGAGTTACAACAAGAGACCTTGGGCCCTCAACCATTCATGTCTAGGTGATAGGAAGGAGGCAAAAAAGATTGAGCAAGAGGAGATTCCTTCAGATCATGGGAAGTCTTTTGTAGTTGGGATTATTCATTTTCAGGATGGTGAGCGGTAGCGTGGTATTATTCAAGGAGACTTGTAGGATGACAAGCTTTTGAAAGTGCATGAGGAAATTCAACCTAATGGTATTGATGAGGTAGACTCCTATACAACTGAGCCCATAAGCCTCTAGGGGATGTCCATAAATAATATGAGCAGTGAAGTATATATAACAATCCACCAATGCATCTATGTTCGACAATTGGAGAGGATGAACAACATATTGCATTCAAAGATGGAGGAGGCCAAAGAAATTTGAATGAGGAGCCAATAGTAGTGAACCAACATGATGACCATGATGATCAGGTGAAACATGATAGACATAATATGAAAAATGAACCATTCCTAGAGTGTCGTTCAAAGGCTCAAGTTGAAGTTGTGGTCATTGGGCATCCAGTGTAGATAGTTACAAAAACATTCAACAGGGCACCAGAATCAACAATAAAGAGCTTTCAAGGTAATATCACACATTTCAAGACAAATCTTATGATGTTGAAGCAGAGAGTTCAGAAAACCTGAGACACTATATTATAGGAGAATAGGAAAATTAAAGAGCTCATAGGGGTATGTGCTAAGTTAGCAACCAAGTTGTCTAGTGTAGATGAACATGTAAATTCCTTCACAAGGCTGCAAGAGGAATATAATTGGGATTTCTAAAGCAGCCCTCTACGATAGTACATAGATAAGGCTTGCAACACTACCAACCTACCTTTATACATTGGGGAGAGAAAGGAAGAGTTCTCCAAATGTATCATGTTGGGTGACTGGGTGGAGTAGCATGAGTTGAGCATCAAACAACATCAACATGTTAGACTCATTCCATGTGCAGGGATTCATGCTTTAGATCCCTCCCATGAGATGGATTGGCAAGAGAATATGAGTTAGCACTCAATTGATGGGATGATTCCTAGGAGGATACCCTTAGCCAAGAGAATATTGCAACTTGGGCCCTTAGGCATAGTTAGTGATGGAGGGTTGTGATGGTATCATAACCCATAGGTCCCAGAACATAGGTGGCATTAGGATTCAAGTGAATCTATTGAGGGTAGGATTGGTCAGAGGATTGTTTGGTATCTAGGTATGGAGGCATGGAATAACACACTAGTCTATATGGGATCTTAGTATTAGTATACATGATTTTGTTGTGGATAAAAGTGGATTGCTTGAGGGAAAGAAATTTTTGGGCGAGAGGATTTGTAATATTCCCTTTTCTTGATATGGTCAAAGCGAACAAAATATTCCCATGGTATCTACCATGGTATTTTCCCATAGTATCAACCCATGTTATTTGCCTTTATTTTTTGAGGGAAACCAATCAAACAAAAGTTTCTATAGATTCCATCAAGCCTATAAAAGGGGATAAGATCCTGATGGTGAGATCATCCTGAGTTGTCTATCTATTTTTTATTTGTTGAGGACTTGGTGAGGCTAGTTCTTGTTTGATCCTATGGACGAAAACCCTATGGATGTAATATACCTGGTGTATCCATCTAAGGTTCACATTTGTTCTTCAATGTCTTTATTTTCTTGTGCATTGATCATCCATGTATGTCGAGGTAGAGGCTCCATTATTTTTCATGTATTTGATCATGTTTCATTTTGTTAGTATTAATTGAAATAAGGGCTAAATGTTTCCAGATCCCTTTATGTTTAGTGTTTTGTTGAAATTATTTTTATTAGAACACCTAAAATTGTCAGATCTGTTACTTATTTCATTGTTTGGGATCTTACATAGGACCTAAGGCATTTGCAAAATTAGATATTACAGTATTGGAAGGAGACTTCAACAATGAAGATGACGAGGATTGGACACAAGAAGATTTTGAAAGTCAGGAAGTGCATGACTGTGAAGGGAAGATTCCTTTATTGATAAGAAACTTGCAAGTTACATTGAAGGAAAGTGCTGACACAGTTCAGTAGTTAATATTGTTTTACAAACAGATGTTTAAGCTTGGACTAAAGGTTGCATCAGGTTACTGCGAAGGCATGTGTATTCATGAGGCTAAGACACAATATTTCACCATGAAATATCATAGAGGGGAATGTGAATTCAGTATCTTACACTATGATTTCAAATTTCTATTTCTGAGCCAATTTAGTAGATCATAAAGACTAGTATTTTCATCATATTACTTTGAATTGTTTTTACTTCCAAAGAAATAATTTTATGAAGCAACTAGATAACAAAAATAAGATATTTTTTTCCATAGATTATGAAGTGGTTCATTTTCTTGATATTACTCTGAATTGTTGTTTCTTGCAAATATATACTTTTTTGTAGCTAGATTGCAAAAAATATGATTTTTTTCTCCATGGAATAAGCTGGGATTGTTTTTATGCTTTTCAGTGTACAAGAAACATTATCCACTAGTGTTACATGATGATGTTTGGAGATTGGATAAAATCAATAAACATGGAGAATTTCACAAGAAACTTAATAAAGCTCAGGTTTATACATCTCAGGATATTCTAAGGCTTGTGGTTAGAGATTCTCAAAAATTACAAGAAGTAAGCACTATTTCTTTTCATTTTTGTGGTGAGGGCCATTTGAAATTTATTTTGGATCAACTTACATTCTCTTAATTTGAATTTAGATCCTTGGAAGTGGTATGTCGAAAAATATGTGGGAGAGTACAATAGAGCACATGAAAACTTGGGTCCTCAGTGGGAAACTCTATGTTTACTACCCTGACGAGACATGAGAAGTTGGTGTTATCTTCAATAATGTTTATGAACTTGCAGGCCCTATTGTGAATGGGAAATACATGCTCATTGAATTTCTTTATAACAAAGAGAAGGTATATGTTTTATAAATATTGAGATCGTATTTTTGCTAACTAAAATAAAAATTAAATATGGCTATGGATTAATATTATCTTGAAACACTATTACCACATGTGCTTGTTGATTCACTAGTAAAGAATGCATATGATAATTGGATGTATATTATTGAATATGTTGGTAAGGCATTAGTTGGTGTAAGTTCAAACAAGAAGTGAAATAATTCTTGTCCCAACATGCCATATTCTATTTCTTATAGCCAATAAGCTCTGTTAACTTTTGAACCAGTTGCAATGCATCCTGAACAAGCATTAGGAAATTTTGGGTTAGCTGTACATGGTAAGTCCGTTGCCTTCACAATATTTATTATAATATTTTTTTTAATTTCATTTCGAGATTTAACATATATAATGGATTCTATTCAAAAATTCAAAGCATTGCAAATTCAATTTTACAATTGTACGACCTTATTAATTGGGCTTGAAAAATTGCAAGTAGTTTAAGTTCAGTTTATGGTGATAGATTAGTCAACATATTTGCAGGACAACCTCAATAATTGATGAATAACAATCAATTATCTTATAACAATTTTCCTTACAATAATGCATCAAACCAGGTAGTAGTAGGATCATAACACCAGAGTGCAGTTCCTGGAACAAATTTGATAAACAATGGAGAGAAATCGTGGAGTAGAGATTGCTCTTCTCAATATTAAAAATAGATAAATAGATTACATAGAAAACATCAACAATAAATGACTAGAGTGAAACTCAACTAAACTGAAGTAAAATTGAATTGTCTATGACACCTAGAAAACAACAAAATCAAATGTGATGACACCTAGCTGATAGTGAGATTAATATCTCAACATCCACTCCTAATCTCAACTGTTACAAGTAAAAACACTTACAATGCCTAATTTCTCTCTTTGAAATTCAAATACATTTTTTCCCATTGGCTTTGTGAAAGTATCTATAAGTTGATCTTTGGAACCAGAAAAGAAAGTGTTATGTCCCCATTATTGGAAAGCTCATGGATGAAATGAAAACGTGTGTCAATGTGCCTGCTCTTTTTGTGGAAAACATCATTTTTTGATAAATAAATTGTTGAGTTGTTTTCACAATAAATATGAGTTGGATCCTTTTGAACATTTGATATATCTTTCAATAATCTTCTCATCCACACTACTTGACAAGCTACTGAATTTGTTGCTACATAATATTCCTCTGTAGAATATATTGAAACAATTGAATGTTTCTTGGATGCCCATGAAACCAGATTGGTTCTAAGATGAAAAGCATACTCTAAGGTGCTTTTGTGATCATCTAAACTCCATGCATAATTGTTGTCTATATAACCTGAAAGTGGAAAATTTTTCAGAATGTGTATAGAACAAACCATAGTCTATGGTCCCTACAATATACCTTAAGATCCTTTTTTCAACCTTCCAATGAGAAATTTTAGGTGACTACATAAACTTGGAGACAAAACTAGTAGAAACATGGTATAAGGCCTAGTTGCAGTGAGATATAAAAAACTAACAACTAGAATTTTATACAATGTGGGATCAACTGGTGGTGCTACATCTCCTTTTTTCAGCTTGGGGCCTTGAGAAATTGGTGTAT
The DNA here is from genome assembly GCA_000404065.3 of Pinus taeda. Classification (NCBI taxonomy): domain Eukaryota; kingdom Viridiplantae; phylum Streptophyta; class Pinopsida; order Pinales; family Pinaceae; genus Pinus; species Pinus taeda. The sequence continues at coordinate 63,480 of APFE030569419.1, forward strand.
CATCTAGTTTTCCATTGGTCATTGTGAAATTTTGGATGATATCAATGGCATATTTTTGTTGACCAACAAAAATTCCATTAGCAGATTGGTGAATTTCAATGCCTAAGAAGTATTTCATGACCCCTATATTATTCATATCAAAATCTGTTTGCATTGTTTCTTTGAAGTATTCTAACATCATATTTCCTGTATAAAGAAGATCATCTATGTAAAGGCATACAATAATAATTTTATGTTCATGAGTTTTTGTATACAAAGTTCTCGCATGTTTTCTTCTACAAAAACCACTTTTGATGAGATAGGTGTCGATGTGACTGTACCAAGCCCTTGGAACTTGCTTCACATGATACAAATCTTTCTTCAATTTCTATACCTTATGCTCTTTTCTTGCAACTTAAACACCATGAGGCTTCTCTACATAAACATCTTCCTTCAATACACCGTTTAGGAAGGCATATTTTCCATCAAGTTGATAGACTTTCCATTTGTGTTGATCTATTGTGGATAAGATGGTTCTGACAGTGTCTAACCTTGCTACTGGAGAAAAAATTTCATCATTGTCGACACCAAAATATTGTGAGAATCCTTTGGCAACCAACCTTGCCTTATGTTTCTCAATTCTCATTCTTCATCAAGCTTGGTCTTATATACCCATTTTACACCAATCTTCATTTATCTCTTGGGAGATCAACTAATTACCAGGTCTAGTTTTTCTCCATGGTAGTAATTTCTTAGTTCATTGCATCAACCCAATGCTTTTCTTTAACTTCTTCAAAATGGGTTGGTTGAGATGAAATAAATGCAAACATATTCTTGTATTCAAACCCATTCTTCTTCTCATATATTTATTTGATGCTTCTTGTTTTCTGATTGTCTTTTGAAGATGTTGAATCACTAGTGGATTCACTCTTTGAAGATGTACCATTTTCAGTATGGTATGGCTCTTCTTAAACCTACAATATTAGTGGTTGTGGTGGATAAAATTCTGATTTGAAGCTTCATCAACATGGTCATACCAAGATTTATTTTCAAAAAGTTTAACATCTTTGCTTAAAATAAACTTCTTGATAACTGGATCATAAATTCTGTAGGCCATTGAATTCTCCCTATAGCCTACGAAAATACATCTTTCACTCATATCATCGATATTCTTTCTTATTTGGTCAGGAACCTGTGAAAATGTTACTGATCCAAAAATTCTAAAGTGAGATACATTTACATTTTTACCATCCCATGCTTCTTGAGTTACTGTATCTTGGAGATTCATTGTTGGATATCTATTGAGAACATATATTGTTGTCAAAAATTCTTTAGCCCAATAGTTATTTGACAACTTCTTCTCATGAAGCATACATATAGCCATGTTCATGATTGACTAGTTTTTCCTTTCTACTACTCCATTCTACTATGGAGTATACCTTGTTGTGTTTTTCATGATGATTCCTTGTTGACAAAAAAAAAAAACTCATTGGAGTTGTATTCTCCTCCTCTTTCGAATCTGAGTACTTTCAAATGCTTTCCACTCTGCTTTTTTTCTTCTTCTTCTTGGAACTCTTTAAATATTGAGAAAGTATCTGATTTATTTTTGAGAAAATACACCCATATCTTCCTTCTATAATCATCAATGAACGTTATAAATAAATACTACCACCAATGGAATGTGTTTGCATTGGGCCACTTATATCTATATGGACTAGCTCTAAAGGAATATGTGGGAAAGTGATCTCTTTTATGCTTGGATAGAACACAAATTTCACAATTATAATATTTTTCATTCATAACAAGTAGAACAATGATGATTGCATGTTTCTAAAGTAGACTTAGGATCTTGAGAGGGATGTGGCCATACCTAGAATGCCATAGCTAAGAATCATCTATTGTCGACACATTGTGGACTAAAAACCGTGAGAGATTTTGACTTCTAAGAGTCAATGGAAACATCATATTATTGGTTTTTTCAACCTTTTCTATCAGTATTCTATTGGGAGGTTTGTCATAATTTAACATGTTTTCCCTTGAAATATTGCATCATAGCCATGTTCCATCAATTGTCCTACACTAATAAGGTTATTCTTCAGATGTGAAACATAATAAACATCATGCTTGTAATTGTGTTGATTCTATTTAGTAAGAATAGGGACAATAACTTTCCCTTCAACAATAATACAAGAACAATCTCCAAGATTAATTTCATATGTTATGGAAGCATCAAGGTAAGAAAACATATTTTTTTACCTATCATATTATTGCTGCAACCACTATCCAACAACCAAAGGGCCTCACTATGAGTGTCTTCAATAGATGGTAGGAAAGAAACATTGTTTCAGAGGATTCTCCTTCATTGTGGGAGAGATGGACACTACCTCATTATTAATCTAACTATTTCTTTTTGCATTCATATTCATAATGCCCAAATTTCTTGTAGTAATACCATTGAACCTTAGATTTTCTCCATGTTTTGTTCACTGAGATTGGTTTTGTGGAGGTCTCCACTGCTCTGTTGCATGATGATGTTCTGATATGCCTCTATTTTGACCTCTTCCTCACTTGTTTTCGCCTCTATATCCTCTACCTCTGCCTCTACCAAGAAAGAGTTTTGCTTTGAAATCTTGTTCCATGGAATCTTCTACCAAATTGAGTCTTGCTTCGTGTGCCAAAAATGATCCATCAATTGTTCTATAGGGAAAGTTGTAGAATATTTGGATTACAACCATGTCATATTTCGTGAGAAGGATTTGAAAGAATTTTTCAACAATCTTCTGACCTATAATGGTTTCACCAATGAGTTTGATCTTATTTACTATTACCATGATTCTAGTCATGAACTAGTCCACATTCCCCATGTCATTCATCTTCAAGGTTTCGAACTAAGCTCTCAATATCTATAATTTAAATATATTAATTTTATAATTACCTTGACACACAACTTTCAAAATATCCCAAGCTTATTTTGTTGTTGATGTGTCGGTTATCTTGTCGAAGATAGATTCATCGGCTGAATTTTGTATCCAACATTTAGCTCTGCAGTTTTTCTTTCTGAGTTCTGCAGTGGCATTCTTATGATTATTGCTCATGGATGCTAATTTTTCTTGGATCATCTCTACATAAACATTTGGCAGGGTATTCCAACATTCTTGGGCTTACATAAAAGTTTTCATTCTTAAAGACCAAAACTCACAATTTTTTCCAAGCAGAGTTGATGTTTGTGGCAAAGCACTAGAGGAAGCCATTTTTTTTTTAATGCGGAAGTGCACGCCTTTTTACTATCTCCATATTTTTAAATGCAACACATTATTATTTAAAAAAAAAAACTTTAATAAAACCTTCATTTTGTTTCAATAACAAAACCTCAAATTTTTTTAAGAAACTTTTGATAAATTACATTACTCCATTTTTATAACAATTTCAAGATTAAAAAGAAAAAGAAAAACTTGAATAAAAATAATTTGTTTTAACATAGCAAAGCATCCTTTTTTTTTTAAATAATGGATCATTCCTTTGAGAAATAGTATTCAAAAAATAAACTAACAAAACCTTCCCAAAAATATAAATTAACAAAACCTTTCCATTGAGATTCATGTTGCCTTTTAATTCGTTTGAATTTAAAAAAAAATGACTTTTTTGTCACTTCATGAGATGAATTAAAATACAACTTATGACTCCTTTGAAAATCACCTTTTTTTTTTTAATGTCACATCCTCATTTGCACAATCCTTAACACAGGTTGATGTGCAATTTTGCACCCTTTTTGACTTGACAGGGTGCGTCAATCCCAAATTTTCAAGATTCTAATAAGTTTTCAACAATTTTTTGCACTTTCTTCTTGGTTGATATGCAAAAGTGACGCATCGGGCTCTCTTGAAGGATGCACATTTTCTATAGTTCCTTTTCTTCATAGGTGAAAAATTCAAGCTTTTTTCACACCTTCTCCTCAGCCTGTCACGACCATTGCTTCTTCTTTGCGAGCCACAAAAAAATGAAGCATTTCTCTCTTTGGAGTCTTATGCAACCTAATGCTCTGATACCATCGCAAAGAATGAAGAGAAATTGTGGAGCAGAGACTTCTCTTCTCAATATTCAAAATAGCTAAATAAATTACATAGAAAACATCAACAATAAATGATTAGAGTGAAACTCAACTAAACTGAAGTAAAACCGAAATGTCTATGACACCTAGCAGGCAACAAAATCAAATGTGATGACACCTAGCTTATAGTGAGATTAATATCTCAAAAAGATTCCATTGTTAGTCTTGTATTGGGGCCTCCATAGTTAATAATAAAACACTTATTCCTTATCAGGCTTCAAGGATAGTGATGTAGTTGGGAACTGTCAGTGGCATGGAAGACTAGTCACATCCTAGAGATACTAGAGTTTAGGTGGATGAATGTTTCTTTGAAGAAGATATACTGTTATAGACATATTTGGGCACATCAACCCCAAACTTATATTTCAATGTATTAGGGCTCATCAACCCCTAAAATATTTTTTTCATACCTTAAAGGAACATAGTCATCTGAATACATCATTCCCCAAAAGTTCCATCTAAGAAACCATCCAGAAATTGCCTAAATTGAACCATATTGACTGCTCCATTGGCAAAGTGTGATGCATACTAAGTGGTACACTGTCAGGGTGCGATGCATACTATTTAGGCCTTCTATAGGGTGTGATGGGTGAGGATGGACAAATGTCCAAGACATTTTTCAGCTAATTACTCATGGAATCTTGTACAAACTTCCCCTATGTCATTTGCCTCTCTGAATTTGCCCAAGGATGAGTAAGGGATATAAGAAAATATCCAATCCCTTCTCTTGTGGAATCCATTGTAACAAGTGGAATGACACTAATCAAATCGCATGGATGACTCACACCCTTGAAAACATCTATAAATAGATCCCTCATCCAAGAGATCCAGGGGCTGGAATATTGTGAATTACAAAGAAGTGTTGATAGTTTGTAATTGAGGATAGAGCATTGTATTGTTTGAGTTATCTTGCTATTTCATGAGGTGACGAAGGACTGAAGCTGGCAGGATGTTGTTGGATCAGGAAACTAGGTTGTAATTCTCCTTTCTATTAATAAAGCTCTTCAAGTTTTCTTCTGTATGATTGTTCAATTGTGAATGTTATCATTTGTAAATGCTATCATTTGTTCATTATATATCTGATTCTATAATGTTTATGTTGTAATAGATCATGATGCTTTGACGGTTCTTTGTTGATGTACTTGTGTAGGTACTCTCCAAGCATGTTAATCATGAGAAGGAGTTACAGGATCTGTCAAAGGGGAGAGAGATCAAGCAAGGGATTAAGCAGAAGTTCCAGGTTGGTCCTATTATCTTTCTCTTATCTATTACACGTAGAAGAAATCATTGAGTTGATTTAAACGGTTGTTTCTAGGGTAGCTACCAAACTTAGAGGGCTAGCAATTTTTAGGAATACTAGTTTTCCCAGAAACAAATTGGTGACTCCACTGGGGAGGAACATATGTTTGTTTGTTGTTATTGTTTGTTTTATAAACTATAGACAGACTTTGAAGTTAGCCAAGTAGCCTTCGAACTGCTCTTGCTCTGTAATTGCATAGTAGATGAATGTTGCTTCAGTCACTCTCTGGTTTAGTTTATGAATTAAACATTTGACTTGCAAGCACATCTAGATGCCCTTTTGGTAGTCAATAACCTCTCAAGGCACTCCATCATACTTTGCTCATCATTTTTCATCAAAACCCACCTTAACTCATTGAAAAAAACTCCACATTTGAGCCGAAACCCATTTCAATTACGCTCCTTGTTATCCAGGAATAGTGTCCACTCGGATGCTGCTGTTCCCACTAAGATGGGTGGCTATCTTAGAAACAAACAATCAAAGTCTACTATTTTTTCCTTTTATGAAAATAGACGAGAGGAGAACCAAGAGGGCCAACCTGAGTCTTGTGCATGATTTCCTCTCCTTCTTGATAGAGTTTCGTCGCTTCTTCTTTGTCTGCCCAACTTAACAATAACCCGTGGAATCACAACAACATACTACTATGCAAGAAACAAGGATCTAAATTCATAAATAATACAGGATCATATGTGTATTA